>JADWOT020000003.1:7394519-7409162 GCA_036345935.2 Taenia hydatigena
ATTACAGACTTACTAAAGTGTTATCAATGTGGTAAATCGATTCAACATTATTTCTACTACTAAAGAAGGTTGGAGAATCCGTTACAATGCACCTCTGATAGAGGGCGAATTGTGAAAGGGCAATTGATGACCTGGTTTGCGGAAGACTTAGCAAACGGATGTAAAGATCACTGGTAGAAATCCATTCTACGATATTCAATTTCATGAGTCGGTTCTCTGCAGGCCGTCGGTATGGTTCGAACAAGTACCACGCAAAATAAGTGCTTATTGAGCCACAGCCATTTGCTGATGTGTTGGTGCACTTGTGTCCAACCCTAACTCTTCATCACCTGATTGGATGACAGCGAACTCAAATGGAAACCGCAGATCCACTGATAACGATCAAGGAGTATGAAGGTCGAGAGTTACAGCGCTCAAACATGAACTTGGGCTCAACCATCAGTGCTTCCCCTTTCTGCTTGCTTGTAATCCATCCTTGTCAATGTTTTGTTGCAATAATAACTATGTTCGAGCCGACCATTTGGTGAGATTGTAGGGAGATTGAGAGTGAGAAAGGACGAGTGACAACATCCTACATTTGGAGGCTGCTTTGAAATTAATGATGAGGTAGCAGGAAGTAAGCTTCACATTATGTTTGATTCCATGCAACCCATACCTATTGTTTGCCTATGGTTGTCGTAAAGGTGACTACGAATGCCAGAAAATTTAAAGTCGCGCAGCCAAGACACACATGTCAAACTGAAAAGCCTGTCTGTCTTAAGGCGATTCGAATCAACTCTTTAGTGCAAGTAAAAAGCAGACATGAAAGGCGAATTGGAGACGCATATTTATTCTACCCCTTTTCACCTTAAATGTGGGTTTAAGGTAAGGGTGTTTAAAAACTCGTCATTTCGTCTTTGCTATTAAAATGTATCCTTTGTTTCAGCTTCAATTAATGTCGGAACTGTCAAATCGCCGTACGTGTAGCTGTGGCGTCTTTTACAGGGTGAGGTGACTCCTAATGCAGTGTCTCCAAAGTTCTGCCTTTGACTGTACCGAGCATATTGTGCGTGTCTTTTGAGTCCTCTCTTAGACAAACAGAACACATTATCTGTCGAGCTAGGTGATTTGACATGACAAACGCGGCGTATCCGTGCGGTAAATAAAGCTGCTGTTTATGTTACTACGGAAGGCATGCTTGACATCAGAATAAAGATTTTTGAGCTGATGAGTCGCACATGTCCCTGCCACTTTGAATATCTCTATTTACTACGAGCCGATATGTCGACCTCTTCTTCTGAGCACGACAAAAGTTATTCCATTCATATGCAAAAACAATGGGACCACCCTGCTTGGATCAAATAACAATGGAGATCGCTGATTGTCTGCCCTATTTGCTACCATAAAATTTGCTCACAAGTCAAGCAGATGGCGATAGTGTGAAAGCAAAGTTAAAGAACCGAGACGCTTTTGTTCCATAGCAAATCTTCGTCCCCGACCATATCAGATCCGCAAATACATGCTATTGTGTGGATTGGAAGAATAAGTTTGTCTTGTTCGCCCTTATGATGGAAGACTCTGGTGTAGGAAGACCACAACACGATCACTGTTGCTCTTCCCACTATCAATGCTGATGGCACAGCCATCGCTGCTGCTAACATAGCACCGGGTGAGGACGCCAACGCATCGTCAGAAGAGTCAAACAGCACGACGACTTAAAAGGGGACAGGAGGAGTCCTAGCCAAAATAAACCAAACAATTAAAAGTGGTGCATCTGCACAGGAACATAACATTCTTCGAGGCTTCGCAATTGTCTTCCCATCGCCCACATTCTTCAATCTTAATGTGGTTTTCGCTTAAGTAGCTTATGCAGAGTTTCTTAGATCCCAATCCCACTCAGCATGCTTTGCATTACTTTGCCTATAGTGCTTTGCTATTTTGGGAACCAAGTTGACGACGTCTTGTCCTGTAGATCTAGTTCCACCATGTTCCATCTTTCAGTCCTTCATAGTTAGGGCAGTAAATAAACTAAGGAGACAAAGTTGCAACAGTGTATTTCAATTGATATTTTTCAAAGAATTGGTAGCTTGGTGGGGATATCCTTGCATCAACTACGAAAATATTTGATTCATCTGCTCTGCATGCTCTCCGGACCCTATGGCATGTCACTAGAAAATGGGGCATATAGTGAGAATGGTCACTGTCAACAAGACGACGCTGACACGCGTAATGCGTTCGTCTTGTTCGTTTCGATTCTCACATAATTGCAGGACTGAAAATTGCAAGCACGCATCACAAGCGAACATTGGTGAGCGAGTCCAAGTCCGATTGCGAGTGTTCACAGCTCTGCGAAGGATTTAACATCGCATTCATATGCTTCTAACTCACTGTTTACATCCGTTTCAGCAAGTTCATTAACTCTACAACAGCGTGCGGACATGCTATGCTTTACTTACGGCATGGATACACTGCGTTCATCAAACCACATCATCCAGCTCGACAGCCCGCATATTTTGTTTAGCGACCCCACCACGATATCAACACATTGTGCCCTTCGTGTCGCCTAGTTTTAGTCACATCCTTAACCTGCGACCATAACACCTCCATTACGTGATTTTCGGGTGTTACACAATGTTTTCTCCTCATTAATGCCACAACTGAGGCCAGACATGGCTTCCGATCACCAGACGTGGTAATTACTCACCTTCGAATGTCTGTTGCCGCATTGTTAAAACCAGGAATTTAAGTCATAATGAGAGCTATTGCGCTAAATGCATAAATTTATTTTACCTAGTCACTGTTCTGGCAGGCTCAACCCCAGTGCAGTGACGGTTCAAATGCATCGTTGTACCACCTCCAGATAGACGCACATGCTTTGAGAAGAAGCAGGTTGTGGCGCAATGCTTGTAGTGCTTATTTATCGTGGTAACACTACTCAGCGTATTTTACCTACAGTGGTCCTGATGGATATATTATAGTGAATCTTTGCCGGGGCAGGAAACGAAGCAGGAATTGATATGCGATCCGTGCACATGTGTTGCACCAAACAAGCCTCTGCCCTACTTGAAGTTAGTTGCTGATATTGCTTGCTGCTTATCATCAAACTACTTCATAAATACTCGTGCATCACTACATGACTTAAAGCACGGCTGAGATAAAATGACGCCTTAGTGGTAGTGCCGGCATCAAATCTGCCCTCCACGCCTTCAAGCATGACACGTGTGCCATTTGAATTCTCCTCCCAACAAATATGAACGTCCATGCAGTAAGCGAGTCTACGCTAATGGGTTTGAAAGCCGCAAAATTAAGTGAGAAAGGACAGAAAGCTGCGGCACGAGAAGAGAGCAATATTTGAGTTGGCAGTCACAGAGAGAAGCAACACTTGCAAGAAAGTGTCAGATTCCTTCATTTACAGGTCGTGATGGACTAATTGTGACAGCTCCTTTAAATTGAGGCTTTCGACTGCAAGACATTTGACACACCACAGCCGCAACCCACCATGCTGGAAAGGTGATGGAGTAGGTGGTGTGACAGAGGTGACGAGGTTTAAATACTGCAGCCTCGGAAGGGGGTAGGGAATGAGAGTGGGGAAACCGATTGACCTCACAGTGGCGTTGACACAATCGGCGGTTCCGTGTCGTCTGGTGTGAGTGTTACGCGATCGTCTCACCTCGACCAGCTGTCCTTTGCCGTCTAATGGTAAAGGAGGACGCAAACACAGCATACGCGGTGGAGAGAGCATGAGCGTTTGCTAATGCGATAATACCGGCATAGCAGTAGTGCACAGGCGTCAAATGAAGGTAGGCGCAGTTAATTTTTCTGTAAGAAGTTGACAATGATCGAAATATTGCTAAGGTGTGATGCCATTAGAGAAGTCAGTAGGTCGTTTTACGCTAAAATCAGACGTCAGCAGTCACATTCCGCCGCCTTATACAAACCACACCGATTGGCCTACTTGGGAAGCATTTCATAGTTCACGGTTATTGCATCATTCCTGCAAAAGACAAAAAAGAGTTAGCTGCCAAAGACACCACCGAATCTCCTTTCATTCGCATTAGCGAACTCTTCTTCACCTACCTATGCTGCAGTTGAGACAGCTTTGAGGATGGAAGTACACATAATTTTGAGACGGAATGTGAGCTGACAACGTGGTGGAGGGCTGAAGAAAACGACCCTTAGCAAAGATATAGTTGTAAAGACTTTGCTCTTCAAGGAAAAGCGAAGAGCCACTCAAGGAACTTATCAACGTCTCATGGTATGGCTTGGCCACTCCACCGCGAGCAGAGGAGTTGCTGGAAAAGAACGTGAATTAAGGAGAAATATCTCCAACATGGTTGTAACACTTGCCTTTAAATAACTTAGGCTCCAGCTTGTGTCACAACAAGGAAAAAATCTGTTAAACGCTAACTCGCCCATGTACTTATTCCAGTTCTTCGGCTTTTTAGTATTGATAGCAACAAGTCATGATGCTTAAATCCGTTTTGCTCAAGATGCAGTAATCTCTGTGATCGAGGATGATTTGTTTATTGTTCTGCATCCCTTCCATGAGTGTTCCATGTTCCGTGTTCCAGGCCGCTGGCAAGATTGCTAGCTGTGTTCAGTTCCGCCAGGATCACAACTCAATTCCACTTCTCAATCCTGCAAATAGCCGAATGGCTGTGCTGTATCTCCGTTTTGAAGGCAACATACCTTGACTCCAGAGCTGGCGTACGGTACTCAGTAGGCGATACAAAATGTGGGTATCACTGATGTCTACTTCGGGCTTGTAATCAACATTATGCCTAATGGCAGCAGAAAGGGTAGTAGACCTGAATGTTTGACGAGCGTGTGTTTGAAGGTGCCTGCGGCAGGTCGCAGTAATCAGTTTATAAGTTCCTACCCTATCTAGCCAGTTGGCCGTGCAAATGTCTGTCGGAAATGGCACTCTCCTTGATGCCTCCGCTTCAGTCCTCACAAAAGCCATTCCCATCCGCTTTTCATCAAAGAACAATGTTACCCGTGAGAGTGACGATACCAGTCACATGAAAAATGCATCACACGGAAAAGCTAGTAAAAGCTGAGCGTCAAAATGATTTTGGGTGTTTGGCCACAGTTAGAGGTGATGAAGTGAAGCGGTTCCTACTGAGGTTGCTCCACTCGCCAAGAAGTAGAATTAAATTGTGGAACACAAAATAAATGAAAGGGCGAAAGTGCTTTTTATTCCTAAAAAGGAGGTTTACTTTGGGGTCGAAGTAAGTGGACTTAAAGAAGAAATGCTGCGCGAGGATAAACGCCATTGTCAAACCTTCTGTCAGGGGTCATCACGGTGTCAATCAGCAGCAAGCGATGACTTTTCTCCGTCGCATGTTGACTTAGTATTCAGATATTGAGATGATTTTAGATGTCTTCATATCAGCTTTGATTTTTGGATCAAACTATACAAAATCCCTCAATGAACTACTTATCACTTGGGAGAAATTAACTCGGTTGCATCAACTTTCCTTTCCCCTTGACTGCTATGGCTTTGTTTAGTTCAAACTAGGTTAAGTTACCCACCCTTTTCCTTCTTGGTTTGGGCTGGCGTTTTGCTGAGGGATTGGACGACTCGAACTCATGTGGGTGGTGTAATTTGCAGCGCTTTCGAAAAGAGTCCACGCCAGCTGTTAAACAGCACGGATCCCCTCCTGAAGGTAGTTGAAATGGCAAACGTGTCTGAAATAATGCTTGGTCACCTCTAAGTTTTGCAGCTGATACTGCTCTGGGATTGAAGAGTGTGATGTACAGAAGAAGGTCGACAAATTATACCCAGCAGCACCTACATTATGCAGCAGCACAGGGTCCCTAGTACTTCCGCATCTAATGGGTCGAATTTGGAAGAAGAAATAAAAGTCACCTCGCACCTTCTAAACTTTTCCCATTCGAGCACTTGTTTCCTCTGCATGGATTCCAAATCGGCTTTCAAGCCTCTTATGCATCCCATCCGTGGACAAACTAAGGGACTACCCTGCCGCAACCCAACAGAAGGCGAAAAAAGCCTTTAGACGAGGGCGTCCAGCAAAGAAACGCAATCATTATGCGGCAATGTTGCAGTTCAAGCATAATTATGGCTACAAATAAATGCTTATGCAGTAATTCAGTCGGCTTCCACGAGAGCAGTAGGTGATTAAGCCTCCGAGGAAATTAGTCAACGAACACATGCTGGACAAACGATTTTAAGGTTTTGAACCGGTGGACCTCAAACAGAGCACCTCCCTACACCGCGACATTTGTGCACTGTAAGATGCTTAAGTGGCGATAAATTATTTGCACTATTGTCTAATGTTGGATGTGCCTTCAACAGTAATTCCATTGCCATCATCGCAGCAGTCGTTTCCGTCCACATTCTGTCAAAAAAGTAATCTGTCTACTAAAATCACGGATGCAGTCGCTCCTGAAAATGTATCACTCGGGGGATCTAGGAAAGGTGAATGCTATAACGTCTTGTAGGATTTAAATCACCGGTGCAGTTAATGAGGCGGTATCTTATGCAGGCAACAGGTGACAATGTGAGAGTAGAGGAAGGAATAAAATTCTGAAATTGAAATCCGCTTTTGAAAGAGCGACCTTTAGTTGACTTAGCCCAATTATCTCTAAGACGTGATTGTGTGTTTCCATCTTATCGACATGGCTCACTAGGCACGCGTACAACCTCTCAGTCGGCTCCCACCCATACTTGCTTGTCTATTTGCGATTGGAGGGAATTCAGTGTCAGCTGCTCGAAGTGCCTTCTGAGCTTCTGTTGCCGGTTAACAAATCCAGCGTTGGGAGAAGGAAAATGATTGCATCACATGAATGCGTTTCGGGAACCAACTAGCGCGGAATTGGTTTGACGCCCAAGTCTACCTGATTAGCGCATTCGAGTGTCCTGCCAGAGCCGACGCCAACATGAAATCAAGTAATAACAATTGACGAGTAGGCTAAGAGAGATTCACTGTGACCCTTTGGGAAGAAAATTTGCCCCATAGACTGAGGAAATGTAAGTCCTTTTATTTGATGTCTTTGATACTTTATAGGAAACTTAGTCAACATGCACACCAACCAAACGCCTTTCACCGACGTGGCTCACTCTGAAGAAAAGGTGTCTCTGAGGTGTATTGACTAAACCATGACTATTGAGTAGCTTACTCGACAGGACGTGCGCTTCTCACTTTTTTTAAATGGCGTCACATACGAACTCAATTCAGCTGGATCTGAGAATCCATGAACAGTGAGACAATGGAATCAATGTGTGAAAGAGTGAGAGAGTTATACAGCGGAGCGACAATCGCTTATACGTCAATTTATCCGGTCAGAAGCATTATTGGTGGCGATTCGTGTCTCAGTTGTAGCTTCATGACTGGAAGCTCATACCTACAGCCTACTTGACTGCTGTAGCTAAGAGGAAGGCTACAGTGCATGCTTTACTGTAGACGTCTGCTATCGGTGTCGGAAGACCTGCTGTCTGTCTTGGCAGCATTACGCACAGGCAACACTGCGATGATTGCCAGCTCTTCACAGAAATAGAAGTTATTCTGCCTTCTTTTGAGGACAATGCATTACATCTATGGCAGTTTGACTCCATTAAAAGGGTTCATGTTGTCTCCACGGCACCTGCTTTGTTTGCATCCTTCTTTACAATTGGACAACCAAGGCCAATTGGTCGAGATGAGACGATCGCGTCACATTCACACGAGGTGACAGGAAATGCCATTGTAACATTACTCCATTTTCTTGTTCTCCATCCTTCCTTTCTTTTTCCTTTCCGTGACAGCAGCAATTAAACTTCGTCACCTCTGTTACACATTCAATACACACAACATCACCTTTCCAGCATGGTGGTTTCCAGTAGCCTCCATTTGCGTCTTACCTCTCTTCGTTATCTTTACCACGTCCCATTTATACCCTTGCATGTCTCGTTCTGCATCACATTTTCCATCCCATTTCCATGTCACTAACGGTGGCATAATTTGGTTCCTCTTTAGAAACCAATCGGAATCACTGTCCTGCCCAAGTTGCACCATTGGCATCATGGCCGAAATGTCTGGAAAACTGAAGAAGTTCTGGGAGCTCAGAGTCTTCTCAACTGCTCATGTCGACGAATAGGGCAGGACAGACTGTCGCTGCGTTATATGCGGACTTACACTCGACCGCCTGAATATGGTGTTATTCCACACGGAACAGAAACATCCAACTAAGTGGGCTGTCATTGACTGGTTGCGCCCTCGTCGTCTGTGTGCTGCGATGGACCGCAGTGGCTATTATCTCTTTGCTGCATGCAATTCTTTTCCTCATTTCCATTCTTCTCTTCCGAGGCCCCATCACCCGTCCAGCATGGCAAGTTCCAGTAGTCTCTATTTCCTTCTTATCGTTTTCCCATCCTTCCTTCCATTTACCAACCCACATTCATTCTCCTGCTTGTTTAATCTTATTTCCATGTCATTGACAGTAGTGAACTTTTGCTTCACTTTAGAAACGAATTCGAATCACTGACATTCCGCCTGAAGAGGCACTTTGAATATGCAAATCCCTAATGTGGGGAACTTGAAAAAGGCCCGCGACACAATTCCTAACTGGCAATGGATTTTTCTCAACTTGACGATCCTCACAAATGTTGCTTAAGCACATCAACACTTGAAGTTGGCTCAATAAGCGGTTGTGCCGCATGCTATTTTCACCTACTTTATCAGTTTCCACCAAGATTCACTTCCACTTGTGGAATATCGCGTGGATCAAGCGGAATTCTTCAGCCAATTAAAATCCAGGCTAGTCTAATCTCCTCCTGTAGGATCATCAACTACGGCCTTGTGCTTCATTCTGGCCTACTTCCTATCTCCATGCTGTACTGACAACCACATACCTGCTAAGGCGTTGCAATTTGTCCACTACGACCTGCAGTATACCGTCTTTACAAGAGATATTGATGAGATCTATTCATTGTGGAGCACTTCTTTAGTGGTATGTCAACGTAAATCGCGCGATGTGCCAGATGTGTATTTGTCTATGCAGTGTGGAGATGAGATGTAGGTTAGAATAAATTATGAGATCGTAGTTGATGGTCCATAGGGACAAGAATTGCCTAGTGTGAGTTAAGAATTGCCTGAAGGATTCAGCTTGCTTAACACGATATTCTACAACTGGAAGTGGATCTCGGTAGACAATTGAGGTGTGAGAGAATAACACGCAACGCGGTTGTATACGAAGCCACTTCCTAGATCCGATGGGTCAAAGCAATGCTTGTGATGTTCGTCGAATTGACAGACTCCAGCACCAGCTAGGAATGCTGTTGCAGACATTCACCAAGTCATCTTCATCTAGAAACCTGAATATTCTGAGTGCCAACTCAGGTAGAAGTCTTGTGAATCAAACTAGGATGTCAAATTGTAATATTGAATGAAAAAGCAGGGACATAAGTGAGAGCGGTAAAGATAAGTAAAGATGTAGGAAAGGTAAGATGCAAAAGGAGGCTACTGGAACCCACCATGCTAAAAATGTGGTAGGATGGATCGACTGTGTGACAGAGGTGACGAGGCTTAGATGCTGCGGCCTCAAAAGGGGAGGAAGGAAAGGCGAAAGAGGAGTTGGATTGACCTCACAGTGGCGTTGATACATTGGGTCGTTGCGTGTCGTCGAGTGTGAAAGTTACGCAATCGCCTTATCGCGACTGATCGTCCTTCACCGTCCAATGGCAAGGAGAGATGCAAACAAAGCAGACGCTATGGAGAGAACGGCTATAGAATTTGTGCGTTGGCATCAAATGAAGGCAGAAGCGATTGATTTTTCAGCAAGAAGTTGACGATCATCGTAATTTCGCTAAAGTGTGATGCTGCCAGGAAATTAGGTTAAATTTGCATAGTAGAAACGAACGTCAGCAGTGATGTAGGTTTCTGGACCACCGATGCTTGTTCTTGTTTCGTGCTAAAGCTGTCTTCTTCATAGGATTATCTACCCAGATATCTTGGAACACCTGCGTCATAAAAAGGAGTGCTAAGATCTAGAAGTGACTGGTTATTGAATGCCTTGCAAGGTCATTTCTATTGCGAATGAGCTGATTCATGGACCGCACTGCCATTCTAGTTTCTTCGTGTATCGTTGGGATTGAAAGAGAAGTAAAACGTAGCTCATAAAGACTTCATTGAGCAAAACCACCTGGGATGGTCCTCCTTCCTAAGTGGTTATCCAGTTAGAGAGGTGAATAATGAAGGCTACAAAGCCTTTAGGTCGTAGCGATCATGAAGGAACCATTATGTGTTCTTAAGATTCTCTCAAAGTGGAAGGAGAAGATTGTGCAAAAGGTACTCTTGGTAATTGCAACTAGCAAATTTTAAACAGTACTAGCGTTGGTACATCTCAGCCCCATCAGAGTAGCCTTAACCTCCTATGCCACTATCTGTGGTTCTGTCATGTGGTTTTATCCAACCACATAAATATTCATGTGTAGGTGACGAAATTTGCGAGCATGAATCACCTTTATGCAAGTTCACATGTGACTCGGAAGCGATCCGCACCCTTTATGCCAAGAAAAGCACGCTTTCACCATGGAACAGGTTGAGTTCGTTGAAAGATTGGGTGACAACCAAGAGGTGGAACTTGGAATTTTTGCAGATTCGTGTAAAATCGTAGGCCTTGGCTCCTCAATTCCATCAGTGATTGCGTGGAAAGTTCCGTCTCTGTCATTTAAGACACCGGAAGCTCAACGACCCGCTAACCAACCATGTCGTCGACAAAGGATGAAAGAACCTCGATTTGTACAGTTGGCTGCATAAATATGGGCAGCTTGTTAGGTTTGAGCCGAAAAGAACACATGCTGTTGTAAATGCGGTGGACATCAGCAAAAGTAGACCGATCAGGCTGCTAGTCAGTTGAAAACCATGCGCAGTCGCAGAGGAAGCGTGTTATTTGGGAGAAGAGTTATTCAGAGACGAGGTCACGAATCCACCAAAGTCATTGTTGGTATTAACAACTACTCTTACAAGAGAAACGCCAGCGATCAATTATTACTAGAGGAAGCTAGAAGTTATGGCAAACTATATTTGTTGACGGATTCTACCACTTGCCATTCAGTGGACATGTCCTCTGTCATCGCTTCTGTTTCGATAGCCAGCTAGGAAACCACGATACCACATTGACGTACTGACAGCATTGCTAATGGACATAGAATTGCAAGCAGAGAAGAGGATCGGTAGATGAGCAAGAAGACGGGCTTTCTACGAATTGAAAACAGCATCGATGCTCTTAAAAATGGCTGACATTTCATTACTCAGCCGTTGTGGCTACTACACCGAGTGTATGTTCAGAATTCGACAAACAATTGAGACATTGATGGGAAGAATTGCCTCCTGACTCACATACTGCGTAGACTCATTCCTTGATGTGATGCGTGCATTGTGAACCACTACCGCGCATGCAAGCGACTCTGATCTCATTGCCAAAAAGTGGTCAGTCACAACAAATTGAAGAGGTTCTTCAGGTGCCAAGAGAAGCATTTGACTCTTCCAACTTTACTTGCTACTTCATTCAAATGGTACCATATTATCAACGTAATGAGAGCTAAAATAAGAGACATTCAATAGCACTTGCGGTATACTATTTTATTCTTCATTCGTGTCTCTGCTGCAGGGCAAGTTAATGTTAAATTTGCTGCATCAACGAATAAATTAAAACTTGCAAAACTGCTCTTGTGCATTGTAGCAGCAAACGAGAATGCTACCTGAGTTTCGCATGGATTATTTTCAAGGTAGTCTACTCAGTGCGGTTCGCATGAGTTGGTCGAGGTGGCCGCTGCATCACAAAGTCTGCGAGGCATTGGCAGGCGGAGTGCACAATAATTCTTCATCATCAGTAACAACTGCCTTCTTTTGGCTCATCTTGCCATTCCTACTTACCAATGTGGTGACCTTAAGTATAGAATGGGAAACAACCTTGACCGTGTACACAGCCTAGCAAACCAGTTGGGCGAGGTAGCAGGACACCAACCTTCTTTATTATGGCCTTCAGCCTCCTTTCATCCTTCCTCTTTTCTTTTGTGATAAATCCTTTGATGCATAAACACCACATCTGTCCACCCAGAAGGCGTCCATCGCATTATTTATGGTACTTTTTCCTCCTGGGCCTAACCTTATTTAGGAACACATATTTGCATACTTTTATCAGTAGCTGGTGCCAGGAACCCCACCACATTAAGCTACCACATGTTTGATACATCGAGCCTTTTAGAAAGCTTTTTGCAGTAGTGAGTTCGGTGTTTGAAATAGGCCCATGTGGTAATGCGCTCGACGAAAAAGTGGGTGCACGAAATTGTTGCAAACTACAAAACCAAGTCAAAGTCTTTTTATGAAAGGCATTTATAGGCCAACGACTTTGCATTTCTTTGAGCCTACAGATTAGGATTGGCATCTGCAAGCAAAAACTGCTATTCATATTAATGTGATTAACCCAACTGTCCAATTTCGGATGTTCTACTCCCATAATGGAAAGATAATCAGCTTAAAATGACCAATATTAGACCTGCCTACCTTCTAAGCCTTGAAATGACCATGAATTTGCAGTCACAAAGCATCAACTATGGCATGAAGACATAGCGATATCGCAGTAGCAATAAGGACGACTGCTGTTTTGCTAAGATACCTTGCCTGAAATAAAACTGATTTTCCTTCATCATTTTGTGCGTTAGGTGCTTGGTTGGATAACCCTACTCCGTCCTAATGTCGTGCAAACCTCCATATACATTTTCCACACCACATTGCCCAGCGTTCATTGTTTCCAAGCGGAAACCAGTCCGGACGATTGGACATGGCCTTAGACAGAAAACGTTTTTTGGTACCATAGAATCGAAGACGTGTGAATGTCGAGAATTTGATGACAGGTGGATGACATGTTGCTGCTGCTTCGCGTGTTTCACATGCGGTCGTCTCTGTCACATTTCATGTGATTTGCCGATGTTACTTGCTATCAGCCATCCCGCTATCTCACAGATACCTTTACGGCAGCGCCTACAACAAATCTGCCTCTCGTCTTTCCAAGCATAGTGTGTGTGACCTTTGAATCCTATTCCTAACAAACATGGCTCATAAACCACCAAACAAACCTATTCTAGTTGTTTTAAATGTCACTAAATTAAGTAGGAAAGGATATGAAAATGCATCACAATAAGAAGACTATATTCGGGTTGGTAAATACAAAAATTGACGCTGGTGGAAAGTGCCGATGTCCTTGAACCATAGGTCGCAATGGACGAATTGGCAGCTCCATTGATGGGGTCTATGCATCGTGGATCACGAATCACTAACTACACAATGCAAAACGTGACAAACTTCGCCGAAATACAGTTGTATATACAGTGTGGAGCTGTAAAATTGGTAGAAGTGAAATAATAGATCGTACTTGATGATCTGTTGGAGAAAAGATTGATTAGACGGAGTTCAAATTGCCAAATGCACTCATTTGCCCCCTGAATTACTCAGCAGCTGCAAACGGACTTTGGTTGCCGATTGATGCGGCTTGAGAAAACAACATGCGACTCAACCGCTGATCGGGCCACATTTTAGGTGGCGATGTAACTCAAGTAGGTCATCGTCAGTAACATGGGAACGGGATTTGGGGATGGTGAAGTAAAAGAAACTACAGAAATCCACCATACTTAAAAGGTGATTGACTGTGCAACTGGGGGGACAAGGTATGAATACTGCGGCCATGGAAGCGGAATTGTGTTGACCTCACAATGGCGTCAACACGTTGGATTGTTTAGCGTCGTTATATGTGAAAGCCACGCGATTGCCTCACCACAATTGATTGTTCTTCGACATCCACTGGTAAAGATGGATGCAAGCAAATCAGACGCGGGGAAGAGAATATGACCGTTTGTTAGTGCGGTAGAACTAGTATTGGAGCAGTTCATAGGTATCAAATGAGGACAGAAGCATTCGATTGTTCTTCAAGGAGTTGACAATCATCACAGCGTTGATGAGGTGTGATACTACCAACAAAGACAGCAGGTCTTTCGGCACTAAACTTAGAAGTGGCTCAATGAGCAATGGTGTCGAATGTTAATTTTTTTTCTCATCTCATCATTTGTCCGCCGGGATTCACGTCCAGTCGCAGAATATTACCAGAAGCAAGTGCAATTTCCCCGCAATTTTTGCTCAGGCTTGGCGATTCCTTCTCCGATGGGCCATTAACCATGGTCTAATGCTTCATTATGACATGCCTTTAATGTCCACACTGTATGGACAACTATATGTCTGCTACATTTACCACACGTTTCACGTTGAAAATCACTGATTCGTTCCCCGAGTAGTAGCGATACATCGGTATCTGTTTTTGGGGCGGCAGACTTATTGCTGCACACCTCGACAGGGTAGTTCCTAAAGTTGAGTGATCACATGCCACTTTTAATGACACAAAAATGGTATAAAGTGATGTTAATGGCACATGAGTGAACTTGTTGGTCCATGAATTATGGCTTCACCTGTTCCCTCGTTGCCAATTTTAATCCCATCACGGCCAGACGCAATTCCATCTCGCCCTTCCGATTCATGCTAAAGCGGTTCAAATGTAGATCAGAAAATCGAGGTACGTTAACCTTTCTCATCCTCCTTTGCCTTCTTTCTAATCCATCCTTGCTTTTATCACCCATACCCGTGCCCGTAATGCTAACAATCATCATCATCA
>JADWOT020000003.1:7409262-7635248 GCA_036345935.2 Taenia hydatigena
AATGTTGATGACGCACTCGCTGTGACATAAGCACAAGGTCGGCGACGATATAATCGACAAACAACGATAATATTGCGCACCGGATTATTTTTTCGCGACAGATGTTTGAAAGCGTTTTTTCTCTGAGGTGAGCAAATTTATCAAACACATTCTAAGATGCTCTTTACGATTCTGCTTCTGCTCTCCCTTTTTGAATAGCAGTTTTAACTGCAACACATCAGAAGTGAATTTTATTTTTGCCACTCAGCGAGTTTACACTGAAGGTGTAAAAACTAAAACTTCTAGTAGTGCGACATTGTGCATGCGTGGGTGGATGACGTTTTAGTGAAATGAGGAAATCTTGTTTTATAGCGGACAGAAGGGTGTTCGATTAAAGTTCATCATCCATGTTTACCCATTACTTCAAATGCAGTCTAGGAAAAAAATTTAATGAGGCGATTGGCGAACACGCATTACAACATGAGTGCTACCCGCTTTTTACCATTTGGTCGTTCGCATATAAATGCCAGCTTGCTTAGAAGTTAAATATAACATACTTGCTGCTCCAACCTCGCAAAATATAATCTCATTCAGGCAAAAAGCATAGTGACTCCTCGACATGCTGTTAAAGTAACTTGCCTTCCTTTGGCACAAATTGGTACAAGCAGCCATCTTGAGTTGCAATTTGGTGTGGTACTGGTAGCGGATCAGTATAATATCTTTCTGTCTGAACAAGTCGCAAATGAGATTTGACTATGTGCGCCCGCTTATACGCCAGGATCAGAAATATTATGACGTAATTTTGCTGTGTAGTTGAAGGAGAGGCCAAGAGGGCTGCCTGTTTGATAGTCACTATGCCACCGCTGCTAAAGGAAAGAATTAACTCGAATGACCTTGCTCAACCGATGGAAATGTGATCGGTCAACCAGTAGTTCATACAATTCACCAACCTTCGGATGGATCCATTTAGTTTGGGTGTGATAATGACGATTTATAAGAGAATCGATCTATTTGCGGAATTTTACAGTTAATATCTTTATTGTATCTGCATTTATTTGACAATGGTGCGTGTTGTAGTGCCGTGGGCCTTGCAATTACATAAGGCGTGGATGGAGAGAATCGAAGCGCATAGCTTGCAATAGACTAATGACTTAGCAACAATCTTCAACATTTTGCACCGTGAGGATGCCATTTTACAAGACGAACATCGGAGTAGAAGCACAGAGGAGCCAGTCATGTTGTCAATGGTTTCTCAGATTAGGTCATCCATAGATTACGCAGTTATGAGAAAGTGAATGTCCTCACTAATGCTTGTAAGAAGGTGCCTGACCTACTAACGGTTGGCGATGGGGATACGACCGGAAATCAAAGCGTGTTGGCAACGGAAGACCAGAGTAGCGCATTTGTGTTCTTTTGCTTCCCTTTTTACCTCAATAGGAATGGTTTTTGGGACTTCAAAGCTGCAAAGTGGATGGAGCGAAGTAGAATGTTGTCTGACATTGGCAGCTCATGTGCGCAACGAAGCTTGACCTGTCTGCATTCCCGCCGCTGTTGTTGAATGTTGTGGCCTTGAAATGGAATATGAATTGGAAGGAAATGGACAAGGGCAGAATATTTGCGTATATAAGTGGAAGCTGTTTGGATGTAATGGGTCAACTATCAAAATAGCGATAATTTATTTGAAGTCCAGCAGTAGATAAAAGGTAAGAAGAATTAAATTGTAAATATTATTGTTTTATTCACATTAGAGACTCAACGCTCATTTGCTTACTGATGCAGAATGATACTGCATTTGATGATGCTTTTAGAAGTAAATACAAAACTCGTTCCCAATTCTGTCGATCAACTTTATTGAGTTGATGTGTGGCTAATGCTACTAACTCAGGTGAGTAACAGAGTTGAGTAGCGTCAAAAGAGCTTCTAATAAACAGACCGACTCCTTCATTCGTATAACGCCAGAACTGCAAAATCCTCCTTGCTTTTTATTCCAATTGCGTTAGGCTTTGAACAGAGTTTGGATTTTGACATCACTGCTTAACAAGCAGCAACCCACTGTGTATGAGACGAATAGACTCCATCCTTTCCAACTACCTATTAGAATTGGCCACAATTTGAGCAGAAGACTTGTCATATGGAGTCCTCCTAGTCATTGGATTGCATTGGTGAGGCTAACATAAAGCCCTAAACACTCCCCAGCCATATAAGCAGTTTTGATGGCCTCGGATTCCGGTCAGTGTTCACGTCAATAATTGAATGCCACTCCCGCTACTCTCCTTTCTACTGTCAGGCAAACTCGCTTCCTACGCAATCATGTTTCAGTTCCTTGAGTTGTGCCGCTTCACAAATTTGGTCTTGTAAGTGTGAATTATCATTTGCCTGAATGAAACAGCAATGAAATCACTTGAATCACATGGGTTGGAGGAGGAAGGAGTGCATCAATTCTACCACCAAAGCTTTTCGACAAGTACCGGAGTAGAGGTCTTCGTGTCCCTAAAGAGTAAGGCAGTGAAATTAAAACAGATGATTAGTTGAGGAATTTCGGAATGCAAAGCATTGCGATTCCTCAAGGCGCTAGTGTAATGTAGCACATGTAACCGTCGAGTTCAGTAAACGTCCTGTTCTCACTTTCCTCATGTCATTGAGGCAAAAGGACTAGCTTATCTTGTCTTCTCTTATCCTAATATCAGGCCATGGCGCAAGCTAAACCACGTGAACAGCATCCATTCCAACCAACTCCAGTCTTTCTAACATCGTAATGGCTACGCCTCTAATGAATTCACGCAATATTTCATCATCTTGTGCTGCAGTTCAGAATCATGCGAGGCTTAGATTATCTTCATATTAGTAAAGCAGTACGAATTCCATAATGTACAAAAAAGGATGGAAAAGGGTATGGGCTCCAACCCCTTTTATCGCACTTTTTGGGGTTCTCATGGCAATATTTCTCTTTTCCATGTGTCGCACATTGAATCAGTTTCGAACTAGTTGGTAGGGGTCAAATCAAGCGAATTTCACTTTAGCTATTTAGGTCTAACTATCACTTTGTTGCTTCGATTCCTATGTCGGCTACATGCACATAATTTCATGTACTTCTGCAATTAACATCACTTTTCTCAGCTCAATGCGACAAGTGTTAAAACACGTTTAAATGCTAAAAAATCGAAGCAATTTCTTTGCAGAGACACAACTACACGAAAGAATGAGATAAGGAAATGATATTAAACGGTTCCATGTAATAATCCATCTGACAAAAAATAACCTCAAAATGCTACATCAAAGGATTTTTATGAAACAGAAGAGCAACCGCTCCGATCAACAGCCACAATATACTACAGGAGACAGACATAATCAGAACCGCCTCCATCACCTCTGTCTATAAGTAAGCATATGTCTTCGAGGATTCCTTGATCAATGTAGCACCTATATGAAGGCAACTCATCTCTACCATCAGTCAAGATGCGTCCGTACAAAGCCACATCTGCTAATGGCAACGAAGACGGCTTTGGGCTTTGACGAAACAAGGAGAACTGCCGCTGAAGACAACACCAGAAACAGAACGCGAGAGGTCGAGTGACCATTTGATGAGTGTTTTTGGATGTGTGAGATGCGTTCGGTGAACACGATTCAGGTGATGGCTCGTCAGGACTGTAGGAGGCGCAAGAGTGTTCCAGGCGCGCATACATCCAGCTTCTGTTCTGCGCCCTAAGTGCTGCTAATGTAGGTGTCCTTTCGCAGTCAGTCTGCTCGCCTAGGGAGTTTGAAGACCAAGGGAAAAAAGTGAATATATAGAACTCTTAGTATGATTTGTAAAAGCTCAGTTGTGACGCCAAAGCAAAATGTGTCAATTACCACAATTAATGGTGTCAAGCGTGCGCTTGCCTAATACAAGCTCCTAAGACACGATTCCTCTCCTCAGCTTTGATTCATTAAATTGCTTTAATGCTCCAACAACCAGTCAGTTCCGCCGTCAATACCTTCGAAAAGAGGTCCAATTATTTCTTTGAGCATCGTTAGTCGCTACATGAAACATGGCGGATGTTGGTGCGAAGCATGGACGTCTTCCTCGAACAATCATGCCCACCAATTACAAGCTTGATCTTGTTCCCAATTTCTCAAGTTCCACTTTCACAGGAAGCGTTTCCGTGGAGCTGCAGATAGCTCTCCTCCGTCCGCCGAATATTTCTTCACAGTGGTTTCTGCTTCATGTTTTCCGACTTCCATTTTAATGTACAAAATTCAGGCCATCTAATGCGTTAAGCACAGTTCCGTGAGACCTGCGAAATTGAGAACAAGATCAAGCTTATAATTAATAGGCACGGTTGTTCGAGTAAGGCATTCATGCTTTGCACCAACATCCGTCACGTTACATGTAGCGACCAACGATGCGCGGAGAAATAACTGGACTCATTTTCGAAAGCATGGACAATCGAGCCCACTGGTTGCTGGAGCATAAAACAATTTAATGCATTGAAGTTGAAGGAGGGACTTGTGCCCTAAGAGCTTGCATTAGGCGAGCTCGCTCCTAACACCTTCATTAGTTATGGTAATTGAAACAATTTGCTCTGGTATCACAAATATGCCATTACAAGTCCTACTTCAGTGTTTGCAATGCAGAGTTTTAGCATTGCTATTTGCATTCGCCTCTCTAAAAAAACTGTGAATTTGCGTTGCTTCAGGTCATCATCCCGAGGTACAATCGGCTATTCTACCTCTGACATTGTAGTCACCATTCAACCAACGCCTCACTGCGGACATCCTCGTTGTCAGTCCGTCTGTTAAGTTTTTCCAACCACTGTCAAGGTCGCAAAGATATCACGCTGTGTTGTGAAAGCTGTCTTTCCAGTCTTCGCTGCCAACCGTCTAATTTGCCGTCTTCATCGCCTTAAAATTTGTGAACATTTGGCTTGCAACTACTTAAGTTCCTGCTTGTAAGTTCTTTTCCCACATCGTATAAGCACTTGCAAGTGGTACTTCCTAATGTGAAGTGTTGTTCGGATAGTTTGCTTATTATTTCTTCCAAAGGTCCTAGATTTGTGCCAGACGAGGAGAAGGAGTGGCACGAAGTGCTTAATTTCATCGGCGAGCGGCAACCCAGAAAGAGTGTTTGTGTTATGGTGTGAAGCATTACAGGGTAAATGTGAGGAAGTGAATAAGGAAGAGGAGAGGCACAGGAACAAACAGGATGCTGCGATAACACAATGCACTGAATAAAGACAAGAATCGAAAGGACAGGTGTTTATTCCAATCAAGTTATGCATGGCACAAAAATGGGAAAATTCTGTCATTGTTTGTTTACTTCGTTTTTACTGGTGGATGTGCTGTCAATTGTCTTGTTGATTTTCGTTATCACCGTATTGCTCTTTAGTAGTTACATTTGCGTCAGTCATGAGAAATTAATTCAACGACTTACTGGTTGTGGTTTCCATCCTAACATTCCTTCTGTTATTGTGAATCGGTATGGAAGTCTGTGCTCACTATGGACAATGTGATGGAGATTCGATGTAAAGAGGCAGAATTTGATGAGGAAACTCTGTTGCTCCAATCGGTGAGCTGGAACTTGGCACAGTGGATGTTGGCGCATCTTCTTCTTTATTTAAAAGTGGCAAAGACGCAGACAATTTCTCACTTTCTTTACTCATCCCGTTTACAAATCTGCCTCACGAAGTGTCACTTATTTTCTTGCTTTAGACAAGCAATCTGTGATACCGCAACTACCTCATTCCATCAATCTGCATGTACGTTGCAGGGGTGTCATCATCTCCTACTCTTTCTACGTGTCATTCTCATTACATCCGTTGAGCATTTGACAAGTTCCTCTTTACTGCTGTGTTTTCGATGTCTGCTGTAATAGACTTGATGTCTCTATTTGGACCTTCATTCGACTCTCGTTCTTCCACTATTGCAGGGTTGCATTCTATTAGCATTGTAGACATTTAATTGCACTTTGCTGCGTGATTGTGTAGCCACGTGTCTTTGTTTCCTTAGCAATAAATTTTGCAAATCTCAGTCGATGTCTTGTTCCCTTACAAAATAGATTAAAATCAAAGCGTAAGGAGGAGGACTTGCTGGTAGGTTGGTAAAGTGGGCCCAACTCACTGTGTGAGTGGTGAGCATCGACAAAGATAAGATTGGGATGATCCTCTCACAATGAGCGTAGACTCAACCCTAATAATCCACAACTCCCATTTATTAGATAAAAGTTTCGCCTCAAATCAGTAAAGCACAAAGTGAAACCTGAAAACAAGACTGCTGCTCTATTTTGGCTAGTTGGAAATGAGATGACAATTTCTACTAGTCCAGATGTCTCTGCCTCCTAGAGAAGATGACGATAGACTTGCACTTGTAGAATCTGTTGGATTGCTGCATCATAACAACAAGTACTTGCATCTCTCAGATGCATTCTACAGCACTGAATACACCTCTCTAGTGCCATTTATAGAAATACATCGGCGATGTTGATGCAACATTCACTGAACACTTTTTGCTCATGACTTACAACACATTCAGGCAAATGATTCCGCATGGCTTCAGCTTCATCGCCAGCATTGGCATACATAAGTGCTTACTACTTAATTTAACCTTGTGGCGTGATTAATCGAATGCGCTTTGTGAAATGATCACACACTTGTCACATCATGTCCCTCCGTCAATTGGGTTGTCTCTGCTGCAGACAAGTCAAAGTGACTTATGCAAATCAGCCGCCTCGTCGTCGTCGTTTACATGGATGTGCCAGATGCAACCGGCTGAAAGTGCCTGTGGGTGGGGCTTTGAGAATTTCTGGCTGATACATTACTGAGGTGACGATGGCACTGTGCATGTCAGCAAATGAATAACCGCAAAACATCGCTCCAATTTATCTGAACGGTGGTTGGATGTAAATGGTGCACTCTACCTGACCTGGTCGTCGAAATAGGCGCAACGGCAGAACCGAAACGAGCCGGTTAGCCAGGCGATCAACCAGTCATCCCATTCATCAAGCGAGACCACATATTGTAGCGGTATGACCAACGACTTTGCGTTTTACTCCACTTTGCGGTTTTAGCTGTGCATAGGTATTCGAATGTGCGGGCTTTTCCTTGTAATAATGTAACACTTAGACCCTCGTAGCTTAACCGCTTGGCCTTGTTTGCGAATATGGTGGTTAGCAGGTTATTACGGACAGTATGCGTGTGGATTTATTACCACTGCATGCATTACCTGCATGTCATGCAGGGAGATTAACTGATGCATGTAAGCCGGTTTCCATTGGATTGACTTTTATGGCTGCGATTTGATGGCACAATAGGTTTTAAGGCCAGAGCGAAAACGAGAAGATATAGATAGTAAAGCATCCTGCGCTGCCGACTTACCAAACCGTTGTGCTGCTTCGAAAGCTGATTTCGATTCCAGCGTACCTATAACGTCTGAATGCGCTTTATGCTACGTCAGGACATCCACACTCTCAAGTGCCTCTTCAAATTTCTAACTCAATGCCAAGCGGATGGCTTAAAAGAAGGTGACATTCATCAAATCGACACCGGAAGTGGTTGATAGTGAAGATTATCAGTACAATGTCTCTCAATTCTATCAAATATTTGCATCTATTGATAAGTCTAGAAGCATTTCGTTTAGCTTTGTTTATAAAAACCAATGCGTTGCTCTGTTGACTCCAATCTCATAGCTGCACGATACTTCGGACAACTTTCAAGGTCGCACTGATCCATCTGTCAAAATTTCTGTTGTTTCTGCGCCACACAAGCACTGGGGCACTCAGTCGAACGGTCGTCTTTTACAGTTGAGTTAATGAAATTCTGGGCTATTGCAGATTTGAGGCATAAAAATATGCTCTGTTGAGGACACAGAATAAAATGCCAGTGTCTACCTACTTTACGGATTTGTGTATTGCATTCTCTGATAGTCATTGCCACGGATGGCTGCCAGTGGTCACTCAGTAAGGTTTCTGCAATGGCATATTGTAGGCTTATCTCACGTGTAATCATAAGCCTAATCCTCCCTCACTATGACTTCGTCAGCTCCGTCAGTAGATTTAGTGGTGGGTTCTCGTCTCATTTAGTTCCTTGATTGGAGACTTTCCTTCATCACCGAGATAACTTGACGCTTAACTTGGAGGTGTGTGAATGAGTTTGGGCGTTTCCTTCAAGAAGCGGTGGTGATCAATCGAAAATCCAATATCATAAGTGGGATGAGTGTGATATTAACTGCAGGTAAAACGTAGGCCCAATGATCTACATTTGTTCATTTCTCCGACTGTGCTAGAGGCTCCTCCTCTGCCGATGTTTTAAAGGAAAAACTGCCGCTGGACAGTCATTCAGTCAGCAACCGATGAAGGACATGCATGAGCGCCAGATCTACGAAAGGCTTAAAACGCTGTTAACGTGCACTGCAAGTCATACCCTCTCATAAGGTCTGGCACACGCAATACTTCAATATTCAGCCAAATTTTTCGTACCACAGCCGGTGATGGACTAAAAAGCGCAGAAAAACCTATAAGTTGCGGCAGTGTCTGGTAGTGACTCGGAACCGAATCGCCAATCAAAGTAATGAGGTTAAAACAGTCACCACATTTCAAACGTTAGCCTTCCTTCTACCTCATCCTGGCAATGAACCACATAGACGCACGACCACAAGAAGCCATTAAGTAAACTGAAACACTCAAGTCTGGCAGAAAAGGCATTCGCATATCTTCCATCTAATTGATCTGATGCCGTCCTCGCACCATCGGCAAGGATCCGACAGGCACCACTAGCCTGGAAACCAGACACAGCCCACAGTCCACAGCCAATCCTTGAACATGACTCTTGGACATCAGAGTAAAATAGCATCACAGAATCGCCATCGGTGAGCAATCTGCCATACTGATTGTAAACGAATAAGAACTAGCATGCATTCATAACGTTTACCTGACAATGTGTAGCTAACATTGATACGGTTGAGGAGAGCCTAGCTGCTGTCATTGCCACCCGGTGGGCCCATGCAGTGAACAGAGACACGGACGCTCTCACCTGGGGTAAGGAGGAAAGGAGAAGTTCGATGCAGAGACGCAATGAACGATGCGACTGGGAGGTGAAAGGAAGTTGAGAGGTGGTGAAGGGGCGCCCGAAGGCTCCCCACTGGCAAAAACTATGCACCCGAGCGAACCCGATTAGAGTCCGTCGCAGGCTTCAGCACGCAAACCCGATTAGGGTCCGTCGCAGGCTTCAACACAGCGGAGTGCATGGTGAGCCTCCACCAGGGGTCAGAGCCTTACTGATCACCCTGAACCCGGCGCCAGGTAAGTTTGATGCGCTGCCATTCTCCTCATACCCCTTCCACAACCACCACTTGCGCCTACTGTGCTAATCCACCAGCACTGCACACTGCTCCTAATTTTCGCCAAGTTGTGCATTGCTGCGCTCCTGCACTTTGATTTTTTTTTATTTTTTTTTATTTGTTTGCACTTAACCACTTGCCCTAGGCAGCGGTAACACTCAGTGCCATCAACAGGCAAATGGTCACTAAACAACACAAATAATTCCCAAAATTGTACAATTTAATGATGACATAAACTGCACATGTTAGAATCTGCGAAAACAAGTGGGACAAAAAGCCATTGGGAATTTGCCGTTTCTTCTACGAATTGATCGAACTTAGGCAATATGCTACCCAATCACCACAACCCTCACACATGTAGGCGCCATTACAAAGGCCTCTTTGGATAAGTTATCCATGCGTGGAAAATTATGGATAATTTATCTTAAATGTCTTTAGCATAAACCAAACGTTTATCAAGCACATAAAAGATCATAGCAACTACACTAGCAACTACTCTCAAGCTACTTCATATTGGCTTCGCCCCATACCAAACTGTTGGTAAAGGTGACAAAACTTTAACCACTTAGGTCAAAAGAGCATGCAAAACTAATAATCGCAAGCCGATGGTAGCATCTGATCCAACTTATGCAACATACTTTCCCATACAGAAGTACTTGCAGGATTACCACTTGGCACTTTTTAGCTCCCGTTCTGCTCCAAAACACCACATCCAGCCCTTCATGAGTCTATCAAGCACAAAGGCATGCTAATTGTGTCCACACCGAGCAGAGAACTTCCAACGGAACCGATTGGTTGAATAAGTGCAACGTCACAGCTGGCAACCACGATGACGAGCTCAAAGGCGCTTAGTGCGATCCCAGTAAACTCCTATGGACCGACATGTACATCCACATTCTCCCTTGCCATTGCCACTGCTGGCAATGATAGGTGTCATTGGTAGCATGATGAGTCTGTGACTACGTCGAAACGCGCCTCATAATCAGCGTTGCGGGTGGTGCCAGAGGTGCAGTTAGTTCCCACCAATGAAATCGCTCATTAGCATCAACTACGATCCACAACACACCGCCATTCGCACACGTCCCTATACTTGCCACAAAATGTTCCATGGGGAAAAAATTCACTTTCGCCACACCTTGGACCTGCATTGACTCTGGCACCATGCAAAGTCAAGTGCTCCTTAGGTTCACCTCATTGTTTCCAACAGGCCTCACCCACCGCAACCCCTTCGTCAAAATGGTTCACTATCCAACAAAACGCCAGGGCAGCTTCAATTACTCTCCTTCGCAATTATTCGACAATTTTCCATCCTTTCTTAAAGGAACACCAACACCAACTTCACGCTCGTCTCATCCATTCGGCTTATGGCCACGCAATTACCCAATGTTTGTGTCAAAATGATGACACCAATCATTATGCCGTCAAATGCGCTGGTATCGTCCGCGGCGAGATCCGCATCACAGGTAAAAGACGCCCCACAGACAACTCAAAATTCTACAACGCCCATCATTCCACAAGTTCATCATAAGTTGCTTTACCGCCATAATAAGCTCGTAGCATCTGAAAAGCAAAGAAGCAGCAAAAATGGAAAGGTTGACAACGCGAACGTCCAACTAGCTTCCAAACGGACACATAAAAGCACAAATGATGAAAACATTCAAAAAACCAAATATTTAAGATCACTACAAGGTGAAGCTTAACGATGCGAAAACCCCCAAGCAAAGAGCCAAAGGTCTCTGAGCAGCGATTCCTTTGTTTCTGAGTCTATCTTAAACGCCGACTCATCGGAGCTGACCCTACAATCAAGCGATTTCCTAGGCCCTGCATAACACGATTCGCAAAGACCATATCAGCGCGAAATTGCTGTCTTGAAGGCAAAGAGCAATCCGAATGCGAAGAGTGTGGCACCCTTGATACATTTTTAACCAATACGGGTATTTCAGTTATAAAAATAACGCACCTTTTACCATGTATAAAATATGAAAGGATCTACAGTTAGGAAAAAAGACATGTATTTAAACGAAGGATGCACGTTGAATTGAGCACTCCACGAAAGCGCAACGACCAATGAGCTTCAATCCAATCTTATCAGAGGAATGTAGTGAGTAATGGCGAAGGCGGGATTCACATTCAGTGGCGTTGGGTAATACCTCCACGCTTCGCAGATAATGCTCCACTAGGAACACGTTCCTTCCGAACAACGAGTCATCACCGTCATGCATACAAAACAACTCCCAACATTTACTAATAATTTCCACTTTTTTACAGGTAAACTCCCTCCAGCTAAAGTCCTGGCGCACTTGCAACTACCAAAGACTTCTCACAAAAATGTGAGCTCAAGTCAACCGCGCGCAAACTATTCGGTACAACAAGTAAACACGATTAGGTTGGCTTATACAAGCATAAGCAAGTCTTTATACCAAAGTCTGCTCCGCCTACAGCATTTTCTAAAGCAAATGCAGCGGCAAAACCTAACAATGCTAACAGGTCAACATGCTTATACTTATGTGTTTTACGAAAGAGTAAATCGCAACAAAACACCCAAATGACTATTTAAGGGTAACAAAGCATGATAGGGTCAGCGACAACTTAAACTAATAGGTTTTTTGGCGCATATCAGTTTCGCCACGCCTGGATTAATTTCTTAAATTAGATTGTCCAGATTTTCTCAAACAGAAGAATTCAATGGATTTGGCGCGTTATTTTCATTAATAGCTCGGGTTCGCTTTTTAAACTCTGATGTAATACTATGTTTGAACTACCGGCTTCGGTCAGGGACACAGAGGTGGCCATATTGCCCTAGCTGCATAGGCTGGCCGCTGGGTCATGCCAGCGGCTTATTTCCTTCTGCCCGTTGAATATATGCATTCTACCCTAGTATTCTGCCTTCTTTTGTCTTCAATAGAGCCTCGGGACGTCAAAATAAATGTAGAGAGTTCCTCTTCTTTGCTCTTCTCGTCCTTGCTGCTAGAAGTCTTAATACGCTTTGACATCTTTATTATGGGTAAGAGAGAGGGTACAGAGGGGTCTCTTGGAGGAGGTCAGGACAAGAATATGTCGCACTCTTGGGCTTGAACTTGCTGCTTCGCAACCAGGTTCAAAATGTCGTCCCGTCTCTGGCCTACGAAGCACATTTAAAGAAAATAAGTATTCCAACAAAAGCATTTAAAGCAAAATGTAAGTTACGAAGCAGTTTGCCTTCTTTTAGTAACATGTGTGTGCAGTTTCTAAGTTTAAATATACTTACTTGAATTTTGGATTCTGAGATTTGGTATTTCTTTTTGAAAATGTTGTTTGTAATGCATTCTCATCTGCTTAAGGTCTTTGAGCCTGTCGAATTCAACAATTCGCATCAAGTTTTTTGGGTGACTCTGAGCTAACCTTGAACAGATATGCCTTCAGAAGAAATTTGTCTGCATCCTTTTCCGGTAACCACGTACTAAACTTTGCCTGCTCCTTAGAAGTGGGAAAGCTGTCGCCACAGCGCCACAAGGCTCTCTTGAAGGCAGAAGAGGGCAAAAATACCAAGGTAGAATATATATATTCAATAGGGAGAGGAAATTGAGCAGCTGGCATAGTCCCGATTCTAGCTGAGACCGATACCGGCGGTTAAACAAACAAAGCCTTACTGTCGCAACTTAGTTGAGTAAAGGCATGGAGAGGGATTTGTAAAAATGCCTTTAATGAACTTTTCATGGGAAGCCTGATTTGTTTTTGATACAGCCTCTCTTTCGAGAAATGCGACAGTATTGCCTCCGTCACACTTTACCAGTAAATTAACACCCTTGTTGAAGATGCAAGGCTTCTTATTGTAGTTTGTTTTGTCCCCGGATAAGTGGGGCGAAAATGCACGCACGCTCACGCAAACTACTATCACCACCACTACAGGAAGTTGTGTGCAATCCACTAGCAGCTTGTGCACTAAACGCAGCCCCAACTGTGGCGATTAAAGGTGTACAGGCCTCATTTGTTTGACACCAAAGGAACTTAGGAGGTCGTTGCCTAAGCTCTCTTTCCTTGTCACCGCCTTGGTGCTGCTGACGGTCTTTGCTACCGTATTTCGAGGTGGAAGATCATTGCTAATGATTTGGTGCCCGCTGGTGTGGGTTTGCTGACAATCAAACACTACATTCCTCTGATAAGATTGGATTGAAGCTCATTGGTCGTTGCGTTTTCGTGGAGTGCTCAATTCAATGTGCATCCTTCGTTTAAATACATGTCTTTTTTCCTAACTGTAGATCCTTTCATATTTTATACATGGTAAAAGGTGCGTTATTTTTATAACTGAAATACCCGTATTGGTTAAAAATGTATCAAGGGTGCCACACTCTTCGCATTCGGATTGCTCTTTGCCTTCAAGACAGCAATTTCGCGCTGATATGGTCTTTGCGAATCGTGTTATGCAGGGCCTAGGAAATCGCTTGATTGTAGGGTCAGCTCCGATGAGTCGGCGTTTAAGATAGACTCAGAAACAAAGGAATCGCTGCTCAGAGACCTTTGGCTCTTTGCTTGGGGGTTTTCGCATCGTTAAGCTTCACCTTGTAGTGATCTTAAATATTTGGTTTTTTGAATGTTTTCATCATTTGTGCTTTTATGTGTCCGTTTGGAAGCTAGTTGGACGTTCGCGTTGTCAACCTTTCCATTTTTGCTGCTTCTTTGCTTTTCAGATGCTACGAGCTTATTATGGCGGTAAAGCAACTTATGATGAACTTGTGGAATGATGGGCGTTGTAGAATTTTGAGTTGTCTGTGGGGCGTCTTTTACCTGTGATGCGGATCTCGCCGCGGACGATACCAGCGCATTTGACGGCATAATGATTGGTGTCATCATTTTGACACAAACATCGGGTAATTGCGTGGCCATAAGCCGAATGGATGAGACGAGCGTGAAGTTGGTGTTGGTGTTCCTTTAAGAAAGGATGGAAAATTGTCGAATAATTGCGAAGGAGAGTAATTGAAGCTGCCCTGGCGTTTTGTTGGATAGTGAACCATTTTGACGAAGGGGTTGCGGTGGGTGAGGCCTGTTGGAAACAATGAGGTGAACCTAAGGAGCACTTGACTTTGCATGGTGCCAGAGTCAATGCAGGTCCAAGGTGTGGCGAAAGTGAATTTTTCCCATGGAACATTTTGTGGCAAGTATAGGGACGTGTGCGAATGGCGATGTGTTGTGGATCGTAGTTGATGCTAATGAGCGATTTCATTGGTGGGAACTAACTGCACCTCTGGCACCACCCGCAACGCTGATTATGAGGCGCGTTTCGACGCAGTCACAGACTCATCATGCTACCAGTGACACCTATCGTTGCCAGCATTGGCAATGGCAAGGGAGAATGTGGATGTACATGTCGGTCCATAGGAGTCCACTGGGATCGCACTAAGCGCCTTTGAGCTCGTCATCGTGGTTGCCAGCTGTGACGTTGCACTTATTCAACCAATCGGTTCCGTTGGAAGTTCTCTGCTCGGTGTGGACACAATTAGCATGCCTTTGTGCTTGATAGACTCATGAAGGGCTGGATGTGGTGTTTTGGAGCAGAACGGGAGCTAAAAAGTGCCAAGTGGTAATCCTGCAAGTACTTCTGTATGGGAAAGTATGTTGCATAAGTTGGATCAGATGCTACCATCGGCTTGCGGTTATTAGTTTTGCATGCTCTTTTGACCTAAGTGGTTAAAGTTTTGTCACCTTTACCAACAGTTTGGTATGGGGCGAAGCCAATATGAAGTAGCTTGGGAGTAGTTGCTAGTGTAGTTGCTATGATCTTTTATGTGCTTGATAAACGTTTGGTTTATGCTAAAGACATTTAAGATAAATTATCCATAATTTTCCACGCATGGATAACTTATCCAAAGAGGCCTATGTAATGGCGCCTACATGTGTGAGGGTTGTGGTGATTGGGTAGCATATTGCCTAAGTTCGATCAATTCGTAGAAGAAACGGCAAATTCCCAATGGCTTTTTGTCCCACTTGTTTTCGCAGATTCTAACATGTGCAGTTTATGTCATCATTAAATTGTACAATTTTGGGAATTATTTGTGTTGTTTAGTGACCATTTGCCTGTTGATGGCACTGAGTGTTACCGCTGCCTAGGGCAAGTGGTTAAGTGCAAACAAATAAAAAAAAATAAAAAAAAATCAAAGTGCAGGAGCGCAGCAATGCACAACTTGGCGAAAATTAGGAGCAGTGTGCAGTGCTGGTGGATTAGCACAGTAGGCGCAAGTGGTGGTTGTGGAAGGGGTATGAGGAGAATGGCAGCGCATCAAACTTACCTGGCGCCGGGTTCAGGGTGATCAGTAAGGCTCTGACCCCTGGTGGAGGCTCACCATGCACTCCGCTGTGTTGAAGCCTGCGACGGACCCTAATCGGGTTTGCGTGCTGAAGCCTGCGACGGACTCTAATCGGGTTCGCTCGGGTGCATAGTTTTTGCCAGTGGGGAGCCTTCGGGCGCCCCTTCACCACCTCTCAACTTCCTTTCACCTCCCAGTCGCATCGTTCATTGCGTCTCTGCATCGAACTTCTCCTTTCCTTCTTACCCCAGGTGAGAGCGTCCGTGTCTCTGTTCACTGCATGAGCCCACCGGGTGGCAATGACAGCAGCTAGGCTCTCTTCAACCGTATCAATGTTAGCTACACATTGTCAGGTAAACGTTATGAATGCATGCTAGTTCTTATTCGTTTACAATCAGTATGGCAGATTGCTCACCGATGGCGATTCTGTGATGCTATTTTACTCTGATGTCCAAGAGTCATGTTCAAGGATTGGCTGTGGACTGTGGGCTGTGTCTGGTTTCCAGGCTAGTGGTGCCTGTCGGATCCTTGCCGATGGTGCGAGGACGGCATCAGATCAATTAGATGGAAGATATGCGAATGCCTTTTCTGCCAGACTTGAGTGTTTCAGTTTACTTAATGGCTTCTTGTGGTCGTGCGTCTATGTGGTTCATTGACAGGATGAGGTAGAAGGAAGGCTAGCGTTTAAAATGTCTATTTTCGCGAAACAGTTGCAATCGCAAAGTTAAAGTGCACAATAGGCCTCCTTATTGTGGTGACTGTTTTAACCTCATTACTTTGATTGGCGATTCGGTTCCGAGTCACTACCAGACACTGCCGCAACTTATAGGTTTTTCTGCGCTTTTTAGTCCATCACCGGCTGTGGTACGAAAAATTTGGCTGAATATTGAAGTATTGCGTGTGCCAGACCTTATGAGAGGGTATGACTTGCAGTGCATGTTTTGTAATTAATTTAGCACATATTAAGTCCATACTAATCCTCAAAGGGTGGAGGGGGACAAAGTGGTGTTGGCTTTTGAATTCCTCGTCGTCCCAATGCTCATTAGACTTTGCTGATTTCTTAGACTAAAACTGGTTGAATTCGATAAGGTAACTACCAACGGCCGATCCCTACTAAGCTTAAGTTATTGTCGTTTCTGACTGATTCAACAACTTCTTGTCGCCTCGATTCTTCATGTAATTTTTGTCAATGTGCGTTTTGATCGTAGGTGTTGTTAGTCTCACACAGAAAGAAGATTCATGATCCTCTCATGCCGCTGGCATTTGTATAAATGACTCTTACTCGGTAACTGCAGTGGTTGCGTTTGGCATGTTCATTGCAGTTCATTAATTTGCATTGTAGGCGTCTAAATGGTTGTGTGCTACAGAAAGCATGCAACGCGAAGAAGAATGAAGAATCAGCTGGTACGATGTTTAGTTATCAGATAAAATATTGAATAGATTAAGTAAAATTTTCTGCTGCTTACTGTATGCAGCTTATCCCATGTCGAATTCCATATTGTTTGGGTTGGATTGTTTTGTTATTTGTTTGTTCACTTTGCACGGGTCTGTGAGGAGCATAGTGCCGAGGCAACGCAAGAAGTTGAGTGAATACATGCTCGTAATGCAGGTGGTGGTGGTGGGTGGGTGCGTCAGTAGATTTCAGTGTCATCGGTTAGCGGAGGTCACTGGTAGATTGCACCTTGCACGGTATCGAGCGGACGTGGGAAGTCTGTCATGATGAATACTTGTTGGTGTCTGTCTCTTTCAAAGGGAAAGTGGATCGCCACCTCCACTGCCCAGGTGTTTTGGTGGTTGCATGTGGATGGCATTGTGGTATGCAAGACGCATGAGGAGGTGGAGGGGAGGATGAGGAGATGTGTTGGGTCTATCAGTGTGCACTATGATGTGATTGCATGAAAGTGAAGTAATGGGTGTTTGTTATTTACTGTTTTGGAGTTGATGGCGAGGAGTATATGGTGGGTGTGAGGCAGGACGTTAGGGTCGCCGCATGCATGAGATGCAGGTGGTGACTGGATGTCAGTGGATTCTTTACGAGTAGCAGTTTTTATAATGTTGACTGTCTGGTGTAGTGTAGGCTCACGATTGTTCCATAACGGAAGCGTGAGCATTTTGCAGACAGTCAGCTTTGGAGTCGAAGTTGTCTGGGGGTGGTGAGTGGCTGCTCTTGATGTGATTGCGTTTGTGATGCGATGGGTGATCGGTGTGTGGGGTGGCGATTTGCACTGAAGTAAATTGCAAGCGCATGCATTCCTGCCCACTGGCCATAGGGAGTGAGACGAGGTCCGTCTGCATTGACCACGCTGCTGGTGCTCATCTTTCTATGGCCCTTGAGTGCAGGTGCTCCACCACTGTGATTGAACGCGTAGACGAGATGTCACTCAATAGCACATTGACTTGTTTCGACAGTGTCGCTTGGCGTAATATTCGACCTTCCATGTTTTGCAACGCCTTTTTAATTGGGATGCTGTTGGCTTTTTTGGTGTGCTCATTGATTTATTGAGATTGTGGGGATGGTGGATGATGATGATGGGTCGCTATTTAACTACATTGCAGACTCATTAGGCTGCCAACAACACCCATCTTCGGCGTCGGTGGCAATGGCAAGGGGGAATGTGGATGTCGTCGTCGACGGTTGTGGGGTCGTAGTTATTCGATCGATTGAAAATACGGAAAGTTACCTTCCTCAGTGTGGAGGAGGCCTTATGAACGATGAGTGCAGTGTGAGTGCCACGCGAGAGCGAAACAAGGGCGAACCTGTAATTTGGTAAGCATGTCAGATAAGCCGGTCAGATGCTATCATCTTCTTACAACGATTGGTTTTGCTCGTTTGTTAAACCTAAGATGTTTGGATGTTGTCGCTTTTGCCGCTATGACATGAGGTGATGCCGATATGAAATAGGCGTGGAGCGATTGGGAGTGTAGTTATGATGCTTTGATGTTTACGCATTATTATCTGTACGATCCATTGTCATATTCGACATGAGTTTTCAACGCGTATCCGGGGGGTGTTTTTAATGACGTCCACATGTGGGCGTTGCAGTGAGTGGGACGACCACCTATTGCCCGAGTGTGATTAATTTATACGAGAAGCGGCGATCTGTCACTTGATGGTAGCGAGTGTATTTCCGCTGTCTGAGACAAGTAGTTTCGCTTGCCTTTGCATGCTTGCAATGTGACAGTGGATTTTACACTGATAGCCACATCAGAGCTTAATTACCGTCACCATATTTGTTGTTATGCCATACCGTTGACAGGAGTTTGACTAATGGCCTTTAGGCCAATGTTTCCTCTACTGGTGATGGACACGCGTGATGGTTGGCGAATTTCCTCCCTACCCCATACGGGATTGGCTTGCAGCATGGGAGATGATGCGACTGACGACGCAGCAGCCTTACCGAGGAGAGCACGGAAGATGGCGCTAGACAAGGCGAAGTGGACTGTGTTATGCGTTGGTGGATTGTTGAATGACGGATTTTGGTGATGAGGTCACTTAACTGCGTCATCGTTGTACCTTTTTGGAGTGGTATGTTGAATGCATGCGTACATATTCAACTCGAGTATGATGTCCTCTTTCGCCTTCAGGGGGGAGGGAAATGCTGAGAAGACTGCAGTACGTATGTATGAATTGGTGATAGAGATGCTCTATTGTGGAATGAAGGTTCGCTAGCTGTGGTCCATTTGCACGACTATGTGACAGGTGCGGCATACTTTGCTTCAGAGGGTGTAGAACTGCTCTTGCTTTGTTGGGTTGCAGTTGATTGTTGGCTGCACAGGTGATGGGTGCATTTTGGAGTAGGTTGCCTACCGTTGGAGGTGTAATGAGTCTTTAGGAGGAGTGGTATGCTGTCATTTAGCCTTGAGAATGGCTTTAGAAGGTGCAGAATGTGTAACTGGTGGGTGGTTGGGTAGGTGGGTGAGAGGCAGAAGGGGGCGTTTGTGAAAGGAAGAGGATAAGACGACCCCAACCACTTTGTGCAGGGGCATGTATGCCAAGTAGGTGGGAGTGAGGGAAGGCTGCATGCTCCTTGATTGATGTCGTAACACAATCCCCTCTGCAGGGTGGCTCGAAATGTGGTTATGTTGTCATTTTAGCACGCAGTTCCCTTAAGTCAACGTGGTAGCTAGTACCACTACTAGAGTTGAATGATATGCTGACAGAACTAACCAGATGGAATAGAGATTTCGGTGGGAGATCTGTTTGTTGAACGCCTTTCGATAACATCTGTTGGTGCGTCTGCAGTCCTTTGTATTTTATACCTTTGCCAAAAGTTGCGCTGGTTTGCTGGCCTCTCACCTGCCTTGCTGGCATGGCATTGATACTTCCCTGCACTTGTCGACATTGGTCTTTGAACAAAGTGGTGCTGACAGTTGCACATTGTGATACAAGCATGTGGCGGAAATATCAAGTCAGAAATAACCTGGAACGCACTTTCCTAAAGGTCAGACTTGTCAGGGTGAAAGTGAATTGAAGGCGCCAGCTTTGTAGCAGCAAGGCTAACGGACAGTTTTGTTTAAAAATTTAGCGTCATCATTTGTGTGTGGTTGAGTTTTGGGCAAATTACTTCTAAAATAGATACGTGGCATTGCATTGTTGTGGGATCTGGAGACATGTAAATGTGGACTACGGAGCTTAGAGAAAACCATCTAGTTCGAGCATCTCGGGAATGCGTTGATGTTGCTTCGCAGAGCTTCAGAGTGGAGAGGTTTTGCCTCGCAAGGCGAGGACAGCAAAGACCTTGAGAACATCACGATACCACGCCGATGGGTCGCAACAGCAACGGAAATGTAGTTAGTAAAAAGGAAACAAGTCTCAAGAATAGGGAAGCTAGAACACAACAATCAATTCTTTGTTGTGGAATAAAACTGGGAAGCGGTTGGGCAATTTTAATGTGGGCAATAAATCTGAGGTGCTGTAGAGTAATGAGAATGTCGTAGATACAGAGTGGAGGAATAAGACGTGTAAATAGTATAAGGAATGTGGTCGTAACCATGTTCAGAGATCGCATTTTCCTACCCCAGCCCGAGATGTGTGATCCCTGTGGATTAGTAGAGCTTGCACAATGGCAAACGCTATTGTGGCAGACAACTTGGCGGCTGCCACTAGTGAAGCAGTCATTAGCTTGACACTGCGTCAAGTCACAAAAGTCCTCGTGCTTTCCATTTTCACATCCACTGCAGTAGCCGCAGTCTCCACTGCAGCAACCCTGCCCATCACGAGTCTCACTGCTCCACACCTTCTGCACTTCACTCTGCGGAGGGTAGAGTTGTGGAGGCCATGGCAAAATGAATAGCAACAGTTGTAGTTGCAGGTGCCGCCTCGACAGCCCTAGCCAGTACTTTCGCCGAAGTGGCACATGGGTGACTGACACCGCGAAAATGTGATCTGTTCCGATTAACCACGGCTATCAACCAAGGGACAGCTGAAGACAATGACAAGAGTGCTCACCGAACTCATTGCTGATAAGCAATGGTTCTGTTTTGGCGCGCTCGTTTTTAGGCCCTCATAGAGGTAGGTCTAAGCTCTCACACAGGCCATTGACTGGTCCACCTGGTCGCGCCTCAATGAGCTCCGATTTATCTTTGTGTTAGCTACAATGTCCTAATGTTTAACTATGTTGCCATCATGACACGTGGCTTTGGAAGGTGTTACTTCTTCGTGTGCCACATTATTCGTGGCGTAAAATGTGCATTGGATCCGCTAGCATGCAACATGTGCCGTGAGAGTCTCTTGGTTGCCTTTCTTTGCAACTCACTAACGCCCCTTTCTTCTGGATTAACGATTCTAGCCATCATTTGACTCTCTTAAGGAAAGCACACAGGCTAAAATAGTCTTTTGCTTGCACGGATTTAATGAATGGTAAATTACCAAAGTCGTCTACGGACAAAAGAAGCTGATGTAACTAAGGTGGCTATTCCATTTGGAATACCATAATGCTGTGTCTGATGGGGAACCCATTCGGATAAATAATGGACAGTCTTTGTCAGAATGGAAATTCTTCGACTAGTTGCCTTGAGCACAGAGGCATGAGACAGCCGTGTAGTTCGTCGCTGTGGCTACTTCTCATTAGGTTGTTACTTCTGTCACTATCATCTCTGTTTGCTAGCATGTCACGAAGGCACTGAACTGTCTGCACTGTTTTAAATGTCCGCATTAGGCAAAAGGTGGTGGATTTGTTCTAATCTCGTGCTAGATGAGAACACTGGGACCTCTTGCACAGGACTACGTCACACAGAAGGAGGCGATAGGGTAGTAAAAGAAGAGGAGACTGGACAATGAAATCGAATATGTGTTTAGAAGTGACTAGGAATGTTCACTTGGTGCTACCATGAAGTCGCAAGATGTCGAATCGGCCTCTTTAGCTTTCTTCAATCAGTAAAAATTTGTCTGCATGGAGTATCCGAATTGGCCCATAACTTTGATAGCCAAGTCTTACTGAAGCGTGCAAATGCTCAAGGACGAGTTGCACTCCTATCGCAATATTAAGGACCTTTACGAAGGAAACACAGTCTGAAGGCTGAGATCTAAGCCTAGAACATGCCTGACCCTGCATATGGGACTACAATCCACACATCTGCTGGTGTTTCATCGTTCAATATGCTTGCAGGTGGCAAAATGAGAGTGCCTTACGATGTCTTTCTACCAACTATGGTGGTAGCTACCGATGATGATCCTGAGTGTGTACTGCATCTGAAAGAAGGCATAAGAAAACCTTTCCACATCGCACAGAGACACTTACGGATATCTTATTACTAAACAAAAGACATAATAACACAGGCAAAGTGTGAGAGCTTGCATGTCAACCTTGGAGCAACGTTGCGTTCCGCGTAGTGTTGGTATTCTCATCGACACACCGCCTCATCTGCAGCGTAGAACTCCATGCCTAGTAATGACCATCCACCTTGATATGATACGACTCTACAAAGGTGCTCTGCCGGTCGGACACAAGTATGAGGAGTGCGCACAAATTGGAGGAAGAAAGTCAGCCGACGGGGTAATTACATGCAATCCGTAAGGATGGCACCGGGGTCAGTGCTTGAAGGGAGGAGGAGGAAGAAAAGGCTAGATAATACCTTTCTTGAAAAGTATCATTTTGGCGAGAAGTGGGATAATAACTTGAGCTGTGGGTTCAAAAACGTCGGTACCCCGACATTAGGAGATGCCGCCCTCCTAGCCCCCATTAGGATTGTGCTGATTCTCTTTTACCCAAGGCATTAAGCGGATCGTAAGACATTTTGTTTATCTTGTATCAGGGTTGGTCATAAGGACGAGGAGGTGGATGACAATGTTACGGGAGTCTGTGGAGATGCTATTAATGTAGCACAGATTCGAACAAAATATTGAAAAAGCTAATGTTATCTGACCTAATGCTGCGAGCCTCGCACTTCTATATGCACAACGGTCGAAAATATGGAAGGAAATCGCACAAACTACAACAGATTGGGTTGAACCTGTGAAGATTCTGCACAACGAAACCTTTTATTCGGTAGTAACTTCAAAAAGTAAGAGTACCCGATTCAGGCAAATAATTTGTTGAGCTTGTGTACCGTTGATTTGCAACTAGCTTTTAACACTATATATGTAGTGTTAAGTTGACATTGTATTAAAGGAAATTCGGCTGCAAATCAGTCGTTTCGTCTGCACGCTATTTAAGCGGGAGCGCGAGGTCGCCTCGAGATTTTCGGTGCTGTTCGCATCCGAGATTCATAGGCTGAGGGAGAAGAAGAAAAGGGTGCGCTTATCTCGTCAGTTTTTCAGCTAGCTTAAGGTTAGGTAAGATGACCGAGTTTTGCGATGCCTTTGTTATTTATATAGTGCAATCATTTCTTTGGACGCAGAAGAGGCGACTTACCAAGAAGTCGTTAAAATGGTCGAGATACTTGCTAAGGACGTAGACGTCAAACCACAACTGGCAGATGTTACGGAGGAACAGAAGAAGAGGAAGCGAATTTGCAAAAATCAGGTAAATCGATCAGGGTCTAAAATGTTCTACTTCGCCTGTGGGACAATTGGTAGACCCTCTACATCTTTTTTCAAGCCTAGACCATAACTCAATTGCCCGTGCAGCCCTTGGAGAACTGTTTTTGCCATCGAAATTTGAACCAATATATGCATAGGCGGCGTGGCATTTTCTTGCTACTTAAAAATCTCATCCTCGAGGGAGAGTTTTGAGCCTTTTGCCATATCCGTCTGGTTAACTTGCTGGACGAGCCCACCTGTTCCGCTGTGGGCTTATAAGACGGTGTCAGAGGCTGCCTTCGCTGGTCGATGACGAGCTTGGCTAATGCCTTATATCATTGGTCAGTATTGGGGCCATGAGAGACCTCGGCTGCTATTGCCACCTAGAATAACCCTTGCGGAAGCGGAATTTTTGCCACTGAAGGTTTGAGTGGATGCTAAATCTAATGGTTTTTATCCAATATCAAAAGTTTATATCATCTTTGAGGGAAGAGAGGTCCACCGGTGCTGCCACCGGTGTGAAGCTTTCTTCTTTTCTTTCCTCCTTTTCTTTACTATCCCTGATCTAAGAAGTTTGGGTATCCTCTGGCCCTTTTAATGATTTATATAAAAAAGTTAGCAAGAAGATGGCTATCAAAATTGATTCAAGCAGTCAATTCTGGCAAATACATCAGTAAATGAAACCTGAAGTGACCGTCTCAACTTCCTGTGTTCTCATGGATTTCACCTCCAATGTTTTCGTATAATAGTCTGTCATCGTAAAAGTATGCCAATTTTCTCCCTTGGTGAGTAACAGAGTAACATAGTGCCCATAATTACTATTTGTTTGGGTGAGATCACTGTGGGGTAAGGCCTATTAAAATGACGGGTAGCGACGCTGGTTCGGCGCAAATCAACTGCGTTTTGGGAGTAGCGAGGGCCATTATTATTTCTTGCTAGTGACATTCGGCATTTTCTTTTGTCCATGCAGCCCAGTTGCTCAGGTGACTCTTCGTGTACTGACTGCAATAATGCGCTGAGGAGAGTCAGGTCCTTAGGAGATCCAAAGTCATCTTGGTATCATAAAGTTCCGTCCTTCAAGCGTTCCAGTCATTCTATCCATATCTGCCTCTCTGCCTATATGGACGAAGTCGTCCTCTCCACCGCGAGTTTACAAGTATATGCCAAGTACCTCTTGCATACTAGAGCTGTTCCGGGATCCGCACCTGCATTTTATTCCAATAGTAGCAAATTCGCTGAAAAGTACGATCTGCACTACAACATTACCTGTATTAAACTGAGAACTCGTACCGCCGTAGCTCCCTACATCAGCCTGCAGGCTTAATGTAAATCTCCTACATTGTTTCTAACCAACTAAAATGCCCAGTGATCTGTTCGCACTGCAATCTTCCCCCTTATCAGACGGTGTATGAGCTGTCCAATAAACAGGTGGACGAGTCTCCATTGTTAAGATGTCGCGGCATCGTAGTAAGTCAGCTGGTCCATTGGAAAAGGTGATGGTGAAAGCTTCGTCTGATGCACATAATGTGCGTTGGACTCAACTGCAGCAGGTTTACCGACCCCAGACGCGGATACAGTTTCAGTAAAATATTGCCACTAATCACTTGGAAATTGTACACACGAACACACGTCAAAATGGGTACCTTTCAACTCGCTGATCGCAATGGGGTAGAATAAGCCAACTGATGAACAACTGCCTGACTATCAGACCGCTACCACCACAAAGCCATTCTTTGCGTGTGAACCATGTCATTCGCTTTTACTGACCTCTTCTTTGAGGTGTTCTTTCGAAGATTCGATTATTCTATACTGTATGCAAGGCAGATCATGCCCCCTAATTTATCACCTTCTCTTGAGCTTTAAATGGATTCAAACTAGCTTCTAATCCTCTCTACTGCAGAACATGGCCGTGGCAATGCGTCCGTTATCCAGAGGTGGCTTCTAGTACCCTTGCTACATGCGTCTACCCGCTTTGACCACTGATGCCATCGTCTGTGCTCATCGTTTGCCACTGGACACAGGACACCCATTGCACAACAGAGTTGCAGCCCATTTAGTACTTTAAGCACGTTCCATGAGGAAATTTTTGAAAGCAAATCATTTAAGCAAGGGAGACAATTTAAGCAATCATGTGCCATGTTCATTTCCTGCACTAACACAAGTGTTTCGATGAGTTAACTAAGCATATTAATCTTGGACAAATTACAATAAAGAAAACATTTGTCACGATTTTTAAATGCGTATCTTGCTCATATTTAACACGCAGGTGTACTTGTTTTAAGTCATTAGATGGAGCCTAGAACTCATCCCCATTTTAGGTCGGATAGCTTCCAAAAGCGTGAATTTGGGCTTGTCGGTTTCTGGACTTCGGGAGTGAAAGCTATAAAGTGTCACAACAAAGAGGATGGTGACTTTGCAGCTGTAGAGTACAGTCCATCCAAGATTTATTAGCTTTTTGCACAGCTAATTGTCACAGATTGTCTTTGAGACTTGGGATCGCGTTGTAAGCAATTAAGCTATGATGGAATGCCCGTGTGTATAGGAATTTTACACCGTCTTGACTGTCCAGTAGCAAGTATGTCGTCGTGATACTGCGTCACTTCGCATCCTACCGTTCTATCCAAACAGATCAGACCAATTGCGGCAAATCGGGTGTGGTTTTGCAGACTGACCTACCGGATGGCTAGCTGGCGCATAAAGTTATCAAATGTTACACTTGCAACTGTATCCTCCACCATCACCGACTAAGGCTACGTTAAGGCGACTGGCATCAACGCACATTCACCCATATATATAAACAAATGTGATCATTCAAAGCGCTGTTAAGTAAACACTTACCAAGGTGTGCTTAAATGTATCAATGACCTCAAATTGGTAATTTGCTTCGCAGTGCCTTTAATCTTTGTCAGTATGCATTACAGTGTAATTTGGTTGTCTGGTGTGCATTGGAGTTTCCTTTAATTCCTAAACTATCAATCTCTCATGCACGTCTCAACTAAGCAAACAGGTACAGTCCTCCCTCTCTTCAAAAAGAGAGAAAATTATGTGAGCCAAGTCGATGAGAATGAAGAGCATTAATTTTTATGCCGTCAACTACACGATATCGCCCTTTACTTGCCAAGTAAGAAGGTAACGCTACACCTTTTACCTACCACTTATTTACCACTGTGAGGTAGCATTGCAGCATTCGCAAACACAAGCCCTTGAGCTTTCCATAAGGTTGGTTGATGTTATGGTTTATGGTTCTAATGGAGCTAGGAAAGTGAAAGACTTCCTAACAAAACGTGGACTTATAGCTAAAACTTAAGTTTTGAGAATATCTCTAAACGGAATGGTCATTGTGTGACGAAATGTTTATGATGCACACGAGTCTACCTCCATCGGCTTTGTGGTAAAACAAACCAAGCACTTCGTGCTCCTGCAGCATTCATGCCGTTACACTTTAGGGACGAAGTCACATTGCCGTGTTGTGGTGGAGACTCTTGCAATGCGCAGACGTAGTTAAAGACAAACTTAAAGGGGATTTCATGTCTTCACTTCGTCTTGGCCGATGTACACAAAGGCGGATCATACGGATATGCTATGCTTCATTATAAATGTAATAAAAACACTACAGAAGAAAGATTTGCAACATGAAACCAGTGCTAACAGACGTGATTCATATGCGTTCCCTGCGACATTCACCGCTAACTTTGAACATTAACTGTGGCAAAAGTATAAGCAGACTCTACGCACCATACGCAAGCGCTTGGTTCGCATTTCTAAATGTAAACACACTTTTTTCAAATCAGGCGTCACGCCTCATCTATATAACTGCTTACATCTACAAACCGCACTTATTTTATTGTGGACGCATACAACTGGCCATCTGTTAGGTGCACGATTCCAGTATCTCAGTAACACAGCGCTAGTACGCGTGAGACGACGTCTGCTAATAAACATGCTGTCACTTATGCCTCACATGTCCTCAGACTCAAGGATGGGCCACCATGGAATAAAGGCAACTGCCTCAACTTCTAGAGGAATTATGTGAGTCGTCCGATATTCAACTTTTTAATTTTCCCTTAATTCATATGCCATCTTTATGTAACACTACCCTTGCTCTACTTCAGTACCACAGCTTTTCTAATTTCGCAGTTTTACATGCAGCTAGCATATTATTTCTTAAGACTAAGGCAAAAATAAATGACCACGGTGAAATAATCTACGTATAGGACCGCAAAGATGGCGTAATTTTAGACTATTACAATCAACAGGCCCTCACATGAACTGCTTCAAAGCCGACACAGTCTATCAAAAAATGTATTGCAGAGAATGACATGATGCCTGCATTTCGTGGCGACTACAGTTTCTGAATTAAGCCTTTTTACTTCCTTCGCTATTAGGATTATTACACAGGCTGTTATTAACACATCCAAAAGCTCTATTTCCGGCAAACACACAGCATGCTTCCCTCCTCCCTTTCCCTTAAACCAACGAACCCATTCCGCAAAGCCAAAGCTATGAAAAGATTTTTTACGTGTGTGTTTGCACCCTTTACTCTGATTAACATTACTGGCCTGACAGACGCTCTCCATTTCCATTTATGCTGTCACCTTGAAAATGACCCCTCGTTTACGCATGGATGTTTAAGCCAAGTAAATGACTATAGTGCTAAGGTAGAAAACTCGATGGCTTAATTGTAAAATGGTGAAGCACTACACAACGTTTATAACGGTAACTTAGGAGTAAGGATTTTTCAGGCTTCATCAAAACCGGGACCAATAAATTTACTCGTCTAAAATAATTATGTTGGTGTATGCAAACCCATGTAAGGACTTTCGTGCACAAGCAGAAATCATAATCTGCAACTAAAACACAAGCGCCTCTCAGCCTAAATGGTTTTATTCGAAACCTATATCTGCGAATACCTGCACGCAAAGCCGTGTCTTGCTAATTAATTGGCGTTGCAGAAAGAAAAGCTTTATCTTACCACCGGAATAAAGACGATTACGTCACAATAAAAGGCCACCAACTTTTGCGGCTTACTAATTTTTGCTAACTCAAGTAAATCCTTTTGGGAAAGGCTTATTTGAATGGTTAGCAGAGAAACCATTTGCTTTAAATATGCGTCCAGACACGGTCTTATTCATACCGGAAATTTCCCATTCTGTTCTTCGTAAGTAAAAGCCGTTTCGAGCCGAATAACAAAATTTAGCAAAGCTGGGCAAATTTCAGATTCAATTATCGCAAAATTCAAAAGCGGTCATTCAATAGATTGGCGTGGTGTTAAAAGTATAAAACAGTGCACCGAAACGAGTAAATAATAACTACTGTAGTGAAATAAGTAGTATGTCCAACCTTCAGTAGGACTAGACAAAACATGATACGCTAAAGGTGACCCTCTACATTACTTTATAACCGACCATCATCTGCCTAACTTGAACGTTTGACAGCACTACTCGTTTTCAAGAGCATAGACGGAAGGGTATGTCTGCTTCCTTGCGCATCATGGCTTAAATCTATGAAAAAAGCAGGTTTGGTAAAATTAACAAAATCACATCCTTATGTACCCATAACGAATTCGTTGAGCACAGTCTTGGCTGACATGGTTAGCTTCTCCTCGCATTCACTTACAAATGTCCACTTCTTCGAATTAAGGGAGTAAGCTCCTGAGTGCGATTAGTTAAACGAAACCTGCACTTATTAGAGGGAATTCTTCTAGAGGCAATTTATTTCTGAGTTGTCTAGCAATTCGCTGATTGATGAAGTTATTGTTACTTAACCCGTTCTAAATTCATAACGAAAAGTTGGCACCAAATAAAATTAAAGCGACTTGACCTTGATTATAGTCAAATTGATACACAAGTATAAAAGGGGTAAACTGGGCCGATTTTTTATTTTTTGTCGAAATATGGCAACAATGCTTGCTATCCCGAAATGTATTATGCTTAAATTATTCCAGAGAAATGTAAGCTGTTCGGTTTCGCGAATCGAAAAGAATTGACGATGATGTTAATGTAGTAAGACAGCGAACTTTTTATAACATTGTTGACTGCAATTTTCAGGCTTAAAGTCGTCACCACGCATTTCCACGTGTGATGTTCTGAGTTTCGGCATAATTTTAGAAATAATGGCAATATATTGTCGGTTGTTTTTAGGCACCAAAACATGCACTTTTTAATTATTCCCATAATGGAGTGTTGCAATGTTACCCACGAAAAATGGCAGCATGACATAAAGCAGACTCTTGCATAATTTCCTTTGCTGCACTAAGAATTTACGAATTTCAATGTCATCATGAATTTCACATAAAAGCGGGCTTGCATTCGCTTCAAGCAATCATTTATATCTCCCGCCTGTCTCGCATTAAAGGACGCAATTCCCCAGGTGTCAGCAGTTTTGCTATAAGGAATCTGGGGTGTGGGATTTTTAATTGACCACGTTTCAGCTAGCAATGTGGATTGAAAAGCCTTGCTGCTTTAATTAAGTGATTTCTATGCAATTATATTTCAATGGTTTTAAAACTTCCATAGAAAATTGTCTTTATAAATGCTGCTGTTAACGATACCATTTTATTTTTAAAAGAGATGTCCTTGGCTATAAAATTAACTGTGATGTGGCACATCCTCTCCTCTATTTGATTACGTTGTTCTTCTACTTTTTGGGCTTAAAACTACTTACTTAAAAGCATGGCAAAAAGGCATTTCCCTACAATGTTACTTTGATAATGCTTTACGGGACACAGCGTTTGCACGATATCAAGCTACAGCCACAGTACTCTCCATGATGCTACCAGCACTCAGGTCACGGCACCAGCTACCGCCAGTAGTAATCGTTGCTAAATTTGCGCATAAACGCTACTGCCAATTCATAAGTAGCACTACCTGCGCCACCGGGTTTGTTTTGCCAAAAGCCAAGGACAAAATACATGCTTAATTGCATGGTTAAAAAGACATAGCTTCAATTTTAGAATTTTGGCAAAAAATAACTATCACCAGGTACCAATAATGCGTTTAACATGAAGTCGAGTAAAGTAAACAGTTAGCTACTGATACTGGTTTGCATCACTCATTTAGGCGGCAAAGGTGTGTTGGATTAACGGACGTGCAATAAAATTAATATTAAGCCACAAGTAGCACAACCCTATGAAAGCATTTTCAAATCTGATAAAAGTGCAGCCACTGCCTATACATACTCCGCAAATGTAAGCTCATGGCTTCGCTTTCTCAATTCTACCCATAAATCTAGCCATACTATGGGCTTTGATGCCCTTGAATCCGTTATATGCTCTAAACTTACTTATTTTGTTAAAAGCGTCTGCATTTTAAATGAAAGTCGTTGACAAGTCCTTTTCAGGTGAGAAAAACTGGCTTGAAATGCAGTCGGCCTAGTCTATTAAAAGTCGAGGTCAGTAATACAGTTGACCAAGGAAAGCTGCGATGAGAGACATGATGTTGCGATTGTTACAGAAATAGCTTTGATAATTGCTGGTTTACTTAATAAACCCTTAATAAGTAGTGATAGTTGTTTGCCTGAAGTGCACCCCACAACGAAGAAATTGTCAGTGGTACTGCAGTCTTCTGTTGCTTGATACAGCTCTCATCAATAAAGTTACAAATATGAGATGTATCACCCACATTGCCATGTTTGATGACTGTCTAATACCTCAGACCGCACCTCGTCCTCCATGGTCTCTCATACTGTGTGTAGTAATTGATGACATGCTCGGCATTTGTCTCGATTAGTTTAAAATTATAATTCAATAAGAATAGCAGAGTAAGCTTTAACTTTTTTCATAGTTTTTAAAAAGTCGACGCTTGGAAATGCTTGCTTGTTCAAAATTCACAAATCTTAATCAGGATGTATAAGATTTTGGAAAAAAGTATTTTGAAGCATTTCAAAGCATCGCATGCTATGCATTATGTGCTTCCAGCGCTCATTTCAATCTCGTAAAGGTAAATTCCATTACTTATTTAATAAACCGTCGTATGTCGGGAGCACTAGTGATACTGATAAGGCGCCAGAATGGTGACCAGTCTAGAACCTAGTACCACGGGAGTCATAGCAGTAAGTACGCTCACATGCGCCTCATTCTAAATGCGCATACACAGAGACTGTTATCGTGTACCTATGCATACGCTTGCACGCACATATGCATTGGGACGGTGAAATTGACGCCTGCGGACACTGCGGAGCATCTAATGAGTGTTTCATCGCATTGTGCAAAAGCACAAAGGGATGCCACCATTGCATCCTTGTAATCGTGGACGCCAAAATGATTGTGCATAGGAGGTAGAAGCTATGTAAAATGCGCATTTAAATAAATGGAAGAATAGGAGAATAACTGGACGAGTGGATGAGTGGGTGGAATTAACCTTCCGTGGCTTGAGTCGATAAACCGCACGGCCTAATGCGCCTACACTTACATCCACCTCCATATTTCACACTTTCCACGACATCGGTGTCTACGCGTCAACGCGTCTCGCCACCTCTCTTTCTGATGATGGCCACTCTGCCCAGATCACATTAACAACCACATAGATACTCTTCCATTTGTGTTGAGTTGAAGAGCCCTACTCCAAGCAATGTCATGCTGTTGGTCTCAGACTGGATTTAAGCTACTGACCATTTGCCAAACAGATCAGTGAGAAGTAATAGCAGTGTGGCCTGCTGACCCATAAATCACAGGCTGGAACTTCGGAATTGCCTTCTGATTGTGGTGGAACAACCATCCAGTGGGTGGAAGTGTTGCTTGGTCTATCACTGACAATTCCATCACATGAAGGACTGCATTATTAAAAGCTTGTCTATAACCTGGGATTATAAGTTAAGTAGGTTCATAGAGGGGCAGGAACACGAGAGTTGACAGCACTGGTCACGAAACCCAACCACTCTATTGCGCTTTTATTGTAACATAGGTTCGCAGACAAAAACGCATTCGAATTTGCACCATTTTCACGTAATAAGTTGTTTCATTAATGGGAGGCAACTCCAGTCTTCAAAGCTGTTTCCTTTCGATGGAAGCATATTAGTTGTAATTCATCGCATCACCCTCTTGCTAAGTTGCAACGCACAGGTTAAGTTAAAAAGATGCACGAGGTTAGTGACTGCAGACACAATCTAACTTTTGGTACGCACGAAAAAGTAACAAACCAGACCTGACCTCTGAATTCCTCCCAAATGTGCCACATGGGTTCACTTAGATAAGAGCACAATTGTTTAGTTGTATTTTTGTGTTGATGAAATTGACATTGTTAATCTCCTTGATTTTAAAGCAATAGTCCAAAACACAAAACATCTCCAGAAACACTAGTCCACGAAATCGATGTCTTAGGAATTCATTTGTTCTTCTTACTGGCTTCAACCGGCCTTATCTGAAGGCGAATTAAACAGTAGCTGAGAGTTGATGTTGATATTAGCGGCATAATTTGTTGTGGTGCATAAGGGACACTTGTGATTTTCCTGAGGCTACCACGGATTTTAATGAACCTCTTGCTAGACTGCACATGGGTTCCTTAGCTACTTTAGCTCTGACCATACGTGGTTGGGTTAATACCCCTACCGGCCCTTTTCACGATCACCTGACAACTTTATTTCTAAAATAAAATTGGGTCCAGAATCTCATATAGACGTCAGTAAAACCACAAACCGAAACCTTCGTCACCTATTTTCTGATTGTTTCCCTTCCATTTAAAACAAGGAAGAAAATGCAAAGCGTTGGAAACAAGTAAAGTTGATAAGAAATGTGAAAACGCCATAAAATACCGCAGCATCCAGTTGCTATTCCTCTTCTAGATCTAAAATGAAAATTGTACACAAACAATTAATCTATAACAAAATTTGGAGGAGTTCCTGAACGATCCCCGTGCTTAGCTGCATTTTGGACAGTAAGGCAAGGCAAAGATATAGAAGGATATGATTTGTGTTTCATAATTCCAAGGATTGAGGATAAACCAAAATTATAAAATTTGGCACGATCAAGCATCTTAAGTAGCGTCGTTGATCAGAATACCTGCTTGTGTTGCATCAGTGTAGTCCACAAGAGTGTATCTGTCTTCGTCTCTATAGGGCGTACTTTCCTCCAAAGGAACATGTTTCCACTCGACACTTTGGAACAACTCAGGGTAGTCGTCTTCAGAGTAAATAGGGGTGTAGCTATGCCCATTCACCGTTTCATTCTTCAGGTTCCAGTAGTTCATTTCGTCGAAGATGGTAATAGAATCATTCATGTCTGTAAAATTTGATAAGTGTCAACTGATTAATGTCAATGCTGAGGTCGCCAAACAATACTATTTCGATGTAAATGACGGCAGATTTTGGTGATGCAGTCGTGCAAATCATGTATTACTATTCCATTGCATAAATAATCCCTAAAAATCAAATCTATCATATTATATTTGCTAGTGAAAGGTTAAGGCAAATCAATTGCATTATTAAACGGGAAACACATTTTTATGATAAACGAGAACAACCTGCTGTGTTCAACCGCGCCAAGGATTGACAGGGGAGACTTTGGTGGACAAATTTATGGGCAACTTAGCACTGCACCGATTGGACACTCGTTAGGGAGCCAATCAAAATCACCTTTTGGACTTGTGCGGCATCGGTAACCAATGGGCCGACACTCAGAAGTTCTGGATTTTAACGCGTTTATCATGCGTTTGAGGCACTGAGAGGAAACGCCTTTTTTACCGTATGCTAAAACTTGGTTGTACGAATTTATATAGAAGCTCACTACTTCATCCACGCTCAAGTAAAGCAGCGATTCAGGAGATCTAGGTTAAAATTTTGGAACTGCATGCGGTGCATTATCTAGTCTTCTTAATTCCACATTTTTTCGTTTTAGTCAAACCACATTTTAATTGTGACTGCGTTTAGGATTAGCATGGGATTCAGGCGTAGGGTAGAAATTGAAGTCTCAGCACTTTTGACACTTGCTTAACTTGGAGCTTGCGTAAAAGACTGGCGGTGAGATTGAGTGAAGCAAACCAGCGTTTGCTAAAACTGTACACTATGAGGTCTAGAATTGAGCTTAAGTTTATGGTGAGGGGTCACATGTGTGATACTCCAACCTTTTGTACGCGCAAGTACCTGTAGACATTAAAATGGGCTGACGAATCAAAACGACTCGCAATCGAACTAAAACACTTAGGCATGTGCCTGTTTTTTTCGTTGAAGTTCTAATCCGAAGTTACGGAGTTGCATTTTCGATATGAGTGATGATATTTCGCTAGTAAAGCAATCAGTGAGCAAATTCAAGTCAATGAAATCACTACAACCATCTTAGCAGTATTCCAGGAAGTAACCTCTATTAGGCACTCATGCACTTAAAAGTAACAAGAAACTTTGCTTGCAGGGAGCGGATAGTATTCCTCTACTTTAATCACTTTCATAATGCCTAATACAAAACTTGCCAGATTATTTGATAAGACTTGCTGGTGGAGCCATTAGTCGCCATACAAATAGGCATAGTGAGCTAAGTCATTTAAGTAGTGAATTTAGCGTCCCGATGCTTCCACGAAGGCAAAAGAGGGTGAAATACTTGAGCGGAATATATATTTCTAACAGGCAGAAGGAAATGGGCTGCTGGCATGGTTCAAGGCCAGTCTCTGCAGCTGGGCAATGTGGCCACCTCTGTGACCCTGACCGAAACCGGTAGTTCAAACAAACAAAGCACTACATTGCCCCTCTCCTCTTTCGAGAGTCATCCCCGATGCGCCTCTTGGTAGACTTCTCGTGTCAACCATCACAACGTAATCAGTGCTGCGAGAAGCACCCACGAGCTAACCATGACAGTCGTCGACGTTCGACGCGATTGAGGCGATGCTTGACACCAATGTAAGTATCGCTCTTGGCAGCTTGATTAGACTTGAAGTTTCGCCCAGCTAGGTAACAAAACTCAGAATAAGAGGTCCTGCCGACCATCAGTATGTCCGTAAGGAGGCGTTAGCACACCGATCTCTCTATAAGAAAGTATATTAGGAGTAATCTTCGGAACGAAACTTTCAGGTGGCCCATGGCCAGTGTCGTTTCAGTTGTTAATATCTTTCTCGTAGAACACGGAGATGTAGTAGTTGCCGGAGGCGGACGTCGCTCTTGGCCCATCCGTAGCACATGCACTTCTTTTGCACCGCTGCAATATGCCACAGGCGGTAGAGATGGGGATAGAAACTTTAATGAGTCGGATCCGCTTTCCGCCACCACAAATATAGCGTCCTGAGGCTCTCTTGAGGTAAAAGAAGACAGAATACTAGGGCGGAATATATATATCAACAGGTAGAGGGAAATGAGCTACTGGCACGGACCGGAGGCCAGCCTACGCAGCTAGGGCAATATGGCCACCTCTGTCACCCTCACCGAAACTGGTAGTCTAAACAAACAATTACAATGACATCAAATAGTAACTCGCAGAACACCATCAAAATGAGCAACATTGAGTCACCAGGTACCTCTTGCTATTGCTATCAAACCTTCCCCAATATCCAGTTGGAGATGGTCACTCGCAAAACTAACTCCCTAAATGGTTCTCTTGACCGAATGCACCGTCAACGCTCATATATGTCAGTACCAGCTTGAAAAGACGCAAAGTTGAATTGAGTTTCGAGCAATCAAAGCCCCATTTATTTGCATTGCTCACCTTTTATCCACGAAGTGCTAAGTGTCTTTTCACCTCCTTCACAAAACATCAGGGGAGTAAGACAGTGGTTGTTAAAAATGAGATGCTAGAAACGGAGACTAGCTCATTGGATGCAAAATCATACAAAAAGCTATTCGAGCACACCGCTTTGATTTAAGTGCCGTAAGAGCTGAGACACATTCCTGTAGTAAATTTAGTTCATAAGCATACCCGATTTCTTGGTAAAAATACTCTGGAATACTTCAAATAGTATCAACATTACCTTACTCCGATAAAGTTTTTGTCCTTCTTGATTCTATTCCAATTATGACCATCATTTAAAAATAAAGCATTTACTTGCTTTTGTATAGCAAATAACACGTTAAGGCATACATTTCGAATTTAGCTTAAAAATACAAACTTGTGGTTGAGCTTTCGTTTGATTTCGTAGGACATTCCTAAATAAGCTAAAACTGATTAGTTTGGTTGACTCACATGGAACTTTGGTGTACTACAAGCACACAATCAACCAATTAAATTTTGGAGCCAATAAAGTGTTATAGACCCAGGTGACTGCTCTCACCGACAATTTTCCTCGGTTTCGATTACCATGCTCTCAGACCTCCCAAATCTGGGCTTGTGCTTAGACCCACTTTTTAGCATCAATTTATCTGCTAATGTGACAAAATAAACCAGCATCAAGTATGAACTTATACCAGATAATTTGTTTCAAATCACTATGCTCTTATGGCACGCTACCCCTTTTTCTATCGTTTTGTGGCAAAAGACCTTATGTGCGGATGACCAAGTTTCTAGTAATGTGCAACAGAAAACAAAAGCAATTAAAATTTAAAAAATCTTGCACGTACAAGATAAAATAAAAATGTGTACCTAAAAAGAAGTGCTTCAGAATAAAAAACTCGCCTAACTAATTGTTACTGGTTGTCATTGAATGCCACCCTCACACAACAGTGGCGATGTGCTTGTCGCCACATGCATTCCAATTACAATGACCTCTACGATCACCACGAAACGCGTTGCAAATACTCACATAACATAGAACCCCTTTACTTGATGGACAACTACCGATTCGCGTGCCCTTCGTTGTCTTTATTTTTGGCCTCACCCATTGATACAACGGCGTGCGAAATGCGTTACGCGGCGAAAATTCGCTTCTTAGTAGAATGAGCCATGGACTTGGGCCATGTGGAAGTGCAGAATTGCCGATTTAGTTACTCATGACTGGTAATAATTTGGCGCCTATAGGATGCCTGTTCCTTCAATTCAATGCGCTACATGAATTTGGATTCCCTCCTTACTGTCTCAGCTGTCTCTAACATTGACAATTCGGCCGACAAATGACATAAAATGTCCACTTTGGTAGATGGGTTTGCGGTCAATCAGAGTAGTTCACAGCTCGCTTGCACATGCGCGTTCACCTAAGTGTATATGTGTTTTACGTGGCAACTCTGAAGTGACTGAATGGGAACTCCTACTTATACATTTGAAGCGCTTTTCTTTATGTGTTATGATAGTTCTCTTGTGATTTTTGTTGCCTCATAAATTGCCCAAATTCTTTCCGTGTTAATCCGTTTTCATAGCAAGAATGCTGAACACTTTAAAACAAACATGGTTAATTCAAAATTACCTCTCAAAAGTCCAAAAGCTGTTGCTTTAAGATGTAGCGCCTACGTTGCGTGAGAAAACATATTTGGAATTCTCTGCCTAGAAAACTTGGACCGAAATACATTTTTCTGCAACCGATTTCGCATCGCTAGAATTTCTCTCTTATGATTATGACAAATTTACAATTGCAGCCAATCATTCCGAATGGCCACTGGCTAATTGTCTTTGCAGCATATAGTTTGTGTTCTGTGTGCAGTTCCATAGTTGTAGACTCGTAAATCCCGACTTCGAATATTCAACCACACAAGGCAAAAATGCTTAATAGCGCAATATTTGATAGGCCTAAGAAAAAGAATTCTTGGCATTGCCGCCATAAAGATATTCAGGCAATGCCAACCTATGGAAAATGGTGTATTTTCCTCCAAACCACAGCTATCAACCAACCACGGGGTCAGCGATTATCTGTGTGATGAGCATGCGAAAGTCTGTGAAAGTACGGTTGCCTTCGCGTAATGTTACGTCTACAAGTCATCGCCTTCCACTCCACTAACCTGTACTGGGTAAAAAAGGTGCATGAATGTACTCATTAGTAATAACAATTCTTACCCGAAACAGACCTCGCACTCGATATTTTTCTTGGCAAACTCTTGAATCATGGGCAATTCATTTGATTTTCCTGTCCTGTGCGTTGTTTTAATCACTACGATCTAGTGATTTTAAGTTCAGAAGTTAAGCATCTAGCAATGTTAGGTTTAGATGAACCTAATTGAATTTTTTGTCTTGTGGTGAATGCAATTCGTCATAAGCTTTTCTGCGCAGTGGCAATGAATTCTTGCAGACGATGATTTACATTCTTTTTAAACCAGAGAAAAGGCTTGAACACCGCAAGCATAAATGTTTAAATTTTGCACTTTGTGATGTAAAATCTTCGTTTGAGCATAACTATGCCTTGACATAATTTGTTCCTTACATTTGAAAGAAAAATCGCCAAACCTAGTTTCCTACTGCACCTCATTCCTACGTAGGCTTAATGGATTAACTGTTCATGCATTTAAAATCAAATTTTGGCAACATCTAAATTCTTTTTCCTCACCTCTAATAATATTACAGTTTTCTGGAATGTGCTATGTCTATTTACTTCAAATTTCCAGCTCGAGTATGCGCTCTTACGGACTGTTCCATGATTGGAGAATCGAGTGGAACGCCTTACCAAGAAATATAAAATTGCCATACAAGGTCTATAAGCAGTCTATCCTGTCCCGTTTACAGCTAATTACTTATACGTTCTACGCTACGTGTAAAAGGTGACACTACGGTGCCATGTTGACAATCTTGCGATGATACTCTCACGCATCTTCCAAACTAGCGTTTTCGTGTTAGACGGAATATTAGAGGTCGATGCAATTCATTAGTGTTTATAACCCCAGTTATACAAAACGTAGTTGATGCCGCATTCGTACTAGGTTTCTCGAAGCTAGTCCCGGCTTTACACGCTGGAGACACACCAATGCAATCCAGAGTGCTTCAAACATTTTTACCCAACTCATATGGATTTAAGATTCTTTAAGTGAGAACTGACTGCAGTCACACAAATGTTCGCTTTATGCGTGGGACATTGGGTTAGATTTAATCAAATTGAAGGATACAGAAGAGTGTCTGAAAACTACTAAGGCAATCCAACGAAGCATTAAAGCATAAGCACTCTAAAGGAGTTTCTATGCTGCTTTCATCGTAGAATAACGACGGCCCACATGAAGTGCACAAGCCAGCTAATGTAAACAATGCACCATGGAGTTCGCAGACAAGATTACGAATGAGCAAATGTTCCCGTAGTGATGGTGTTGCCATAGCCAGACATGTAGCCACATACATAATCACAATACAACTTAAAATTATGCTCTACTGCTATAGAAAATGTTACACCAACAACCAATTGCATTCATTTTTAGATAAGAGGGATTTTTAAATAATTACTGCATTGGTAAAGAAGTGAGAGCTGTACACTTTAGATTCGGCTGCGGGGTTCTAAATAAAAGGTTTCTTGGACTGCACCAGAAAGCCATAAAGAGAATGATCGACCCTATCACGCGAAATTGGATGGTGTCAAAGTTAGCTTTTGGTATTGGGAGAGGGATCGCCTAAAGGTATCTCAAATTGCAAGACCTTTGTTTTAATTGCTAAAAACGGGGATCGCATGTGAACACTGATGTAAAAGTAGATGGAAATGTGCGCATCAAGCACTTAGAACATTTAGCATTGGATAATGTAGCCTGAGTGGTGAAGTAGATCGCTGAGAGGTTTCGACAATTAAGTAGCTGAGACAACGAGTATCACCTGCCTACATTCAAGGTTAACAGTGGTTTTTAATCCTTGTTACTTTGTTTTCATTATTCCCTTTGTGTGAAGGTATCCAGTGCACTTTACAAAGGTAGTCGTCTGACTGGTTGACTGACCAACTGGCTGACTTATTCGCCTACCTGTTTGAGGTGAGAATAGTGAACAGACGTATCACCACATTCATCCAAAAGATCTGGTGTATCAGTGTCGCAGATTAGAATAGATTAAATGAAAGGAGAAGAGAGGTGATGGTCGAAATATTTTGCCTTTATGGTAGGTGACGGCCATATGAGCGCATTCTCAATTAAATACAAGTGATCAAAAGATGGCAATTTGTAATTTGCTCATCGACAATAAAAATGTGATGTTGAATTTCATGTAAACCAGTTTTTCAACAGCAAGATATTATAGGAGATATTGCCATTAGCTTGAACAATTGCGCGGAATGATTTGGCCTCCTATATCCCGCCTATGTGCATAAAGCTGCGTCATTTTCTAGGCATATAAGGTCTCTTTTTTTATGCGCTAACTTAAGACTCGTCATTGTGAGTAAATTTATCATTTCTAAATGGGCCCATTTCCACCCTGCTTACAACAGTAGATGTTTGTAAAAATGGTGTCTTAGTAGCCTCATTTCATGTCATTCCATTTTCTCGACGGTGCGCTCACGGGAGGCTCTCTGAGCAATCAGCATTATTGACTTACCAGTGGGACAGTGTAGCACCTTGACGGTGCCAGCTGAAGTTCCGAGGTCGGAGGGGTGTGCACAGGTAACCATGGCTCCAACGCTACCATTGTTCCCTCATGCTAAAAGTCGGATCAAAGCGGGTCTCAAAAGCCAACATTGTCATTAACTGAAAATAATCCTTCTTTTGATTTACCAAGCATGGATTTCTTGGTCAGCTAACTTGAGTGTCATCGAACTCAGGGTCAGCAGGAGCCGAGTATTCTGACAAAAAGTTGTCTAACGGAGTTCATCAATGTCTCCCATCCTTTATTCCTTCCTCTCACCAAATTTTGGCTATCTCAATCAAAACTCAACTCTATTTAAGCCTCTTGAAGCGAATCTTTTAAATGATTTTGTGCAGTAAACTGAACTTGATACTGTGAAACCTAGTCTCGCGCACAAGCGTACCGCAATGCACCTTTTTCATCCCATCAGTGTCAGTCGCAGGTTAAATGCAAGAACTTGAGATTTTGCTTGCAGTTTACTGCCTACATAACTTTGCACCTAAAACAAAGTGAGGATCTAATTGCCGAGACTTCCTGCGGATAAACTTGTGACTAGCGCTTTCAGTGGTTTGCCATTTCCCTCAAATGCAGAAATTGCAGTCTGCCGACTTGCTGCCGTTGTGTGCAATATGCGAGTCATTTGAATGACATTGTGGGTGCTGCGAAATGCGACTCATCTGCTCGCCAATAGTAAGGCCTCGATTTGGTTCACAGTTCTGATGGCCAGCTTGGACTGGTATGTTTGGAGTATTCTATGAAGTCTACATCAAATGCGCTCTCACCATTGTCGTGAAGAGTGCCTTTAGTTGGCTTTCGTGAGTTTTCTACAATTGTCTCATTACCAAATCGTCTATGATGATGATAGTTTTATCGTGATGAAGGTGTAGTGAGCCATATTCATACAACGAATGACTTTCCACAAGACATGAGACCAAAATGTTGGTAAGTCTGTTTCCATCTTTTGCACATCGGAGATGTTACACTCAATGGCTATCGCAGGATAAACGACGTTGCCTAGCTTGGGATGCCATAACAGCACGTCTTGTTACATGAATCGCTTGAAATAATAAACACTGTAGGAGATTCTGGCTAAGGATTGACTTCGTGGCTGTCTCCAAAGTTATCTTTATTAGGAGTCATGATGTGTACGGACTTTCGCTAAGATCGGTTTTGATTGGACAATTACAAAACTGGCAAAAGGTTGACGCCACTTACACCCTACTGAATTCCGTACATGTGAAGGCAGTCGCATAATCGACCCAGTCAAAAATGATATGACTGTTGTTTAGCCCAGCCGGGTTTTCATAACGCTTCATCCAGTTGAGCCTTATAAAGCAGCCTAATTGTATTTATATGGCAATATAAGCTGCTGGGGAACCAAAGGAGTCTAAATACCTTCACCGTTTGGCATCTAATTGCACGACCATCGATCTGAGAGACTTATTCAATTGAAAACCTAGGCTTCTGGTTAAATGATAAAAATGTTTAGACAGAGCTTGAAAATGAAGGCCCAATTCAATTGCTTTCTTGCTTACTTTTCTGGAGTTAAACTGCACTATGACAGTTTAACTTACTGAAAAGGGGCTATTTATGCTCTCGTGATTGATCATTGTCATCGTCTTTCGTGAGATTTTAAGAGACCAAGACGTACACGGTTCATTTTATCCAGGATCGAGGTTTTAATGGCAAATATTCGGCCATGAGAGCCAATTAGTCTTGTACATAGAAAAAACCTCCTCATTTAGGGTTGCTTAGACGCCTTGCTGCTGAACGGCAAAGAATTGGCGGTAGCACGGTTTCTTTGTCAAATGTCTGCATGCATTCGAATAATTGAAGGCTCTGGATAGACCTGCCTCGTCGCGTTTGCCAGTAAGTTTGTGAACAAACTTGTGCACGAGTTCTATCATTCACCAGATAGGAGAAGACAGGACTGTGATATGGCACACTAATTTCCTTCTCTGTTGCCATTTCGAGACCTTTGAGGAAAAAAGGCTGTCGAAGTGATCAAAATTTTGCACTTTAAAGCAAAGCTTAATGCGTTATCAAATCAAGAAAATCAGTATTAAATTAGTAGAACTATTTACAAAATTATCACGTTTTACGAACTGAAAGTCTTCTTTTTACAACAACAAGTTTTGCTAAACATAGACTTTCTGATCATTCAGAGCTGCAAGGCAGTACATGCCACTCCAGTTTGACTTCAGTGTTCTAGTACGCAAATCCTACGCAAGATGTTTTAAAATTGCATCGCACTATAGTCCAGCTTCACAGTCAGGTATGGGGCAGAAGTAGCGCTCGAAGTGAAGGAAGACGATGAATTTAGATCAAAGTGCTAAATAAACACTTTGGCGACTGTCTGCTCTCTGCGAGCCACCTTGTTCATTGTGTTTTACTCCTTCCTCCAACATTTCAAGCTTCTCAATGGGTTGCCTTATTTCAGCTAAGCCTCATTAAATAAGGAAGGCCAATGTGTTGGCGGAAATGATCCCGATAGCAGATCGGATCATAAGTGAATTGAAATGGCTTTAAAAGGCATATGCTCCAAATTATAGATAAGAAGAAGATTTTAAAGCAATACAAAGGCGGCCAAGAGAAGAGAAATCACTGTTGTGCAAGTAAAACACTTCATTTAGTGAGACTGTAATGCATTTTAATCTCCCCTTAATTCCTTAACTCTACAATGCAGCTACATCTAGACCAACTTATTTTGAGATGGCTCAGGACAGAATAAAATGAAATCGCGTTGACACTTAGCCCTTTACTAGCAAGATTTTAACATGAGAGGTTTCCCACACAACCGATACACCTGCAATGTTCTGATTCACGTCGTTGCTGGTACTTTTTGTCGCAATATTAACAGCAGCCTTGAGTTATATTCCCATTTTTAGCGATTTCACAAAAGCTTTGTCTCTTGCGCTTCTCCGTGATGAGGATTCTACACGGTCTCACTAATACTGCAGTTTTGACGAGGTAGAATCTTTTATGGCTAGGATCGTCTTTAAAGCCTTCATGTAATTCACGCATCTTGCGAGTAAGCTCTCCGTACAAATGAGTATCTACGCACACACACACGCACACATCTCGAGACTATATCCAGCGCAAAGCGCAGATTGCTACTGTTGACGGCCATCTCGAATGACATCGAGATAATAAGATAAACGTATCAATTTCTTCCTGCCATTTAAATTTTCACCCAGTCACCGACTTGGTGGGTAGAATTGCCGATCGGTAAGAGGCGTTCGCCACCACACGTTGTCGCATCCACGTGCGTGCGTCACCACACGCTGTCACACCTTCGGTGATGTACGGGGCTATGAAACACATGCTGGCTACTACTGTATAACAGTGCAAAATTCAAAGAAAACGTGGTATTTTATTACAAAATCTGAAGAAGGAGATTATTTGATGTAAATCAAATGCATTTTACATCAAGAAATTCAATTTAACCACCAAATAAAACATTTTTAATGGTTTAATTTAGGCATAAGTCTTCCAGGAAAAAAAAACTCACTCGCGTTTTATTTTAGTCATAAAGGGTCTACTTTGTTATAGGTTAAGGAAAGCGGTAAAGAACTAGCAAGAGAATTCAGTGCGGGTCCAAACGCAAGCTCTTATGGCGAAAACAAGTTAATCTTTGCAGAGTTGTGTGCCAAGTAGGGAGCCCTACACCCAATCGCTATTATTCTGCACTTCTAAAAGGCTACCGTAAGTACCATCCACTTTTACAAACAAAGAGGCCAAATTATATCCATATTATATTATGCGCGTATTTTTTTCTATAAGAGACGCCTTCGTTATGGCTGCTTACAGTGAAGACTAGAGGGCTGCGGTAGAGTATTAGTTGATACTCACCCCGAAATACACAATACCTTCACCCAAGTTTACGAACAACTCTTACCCCTTTAGCGAAGCACAACGCAAAACTGAAGCGACAGTCGTTAGATCCATGCATTTGTTCTTTGAATAAGTAATCGAGTAGTTGAGATTGTTCCTGTAAAAATGCTTTCCTATTCACAGGACACTGAAAATGGGATGGTACATGACTCCTTCTCAACTTCCACAAAATCTGCGTGAGTAATTCGCCTTTTGTATACCTTGTTAAATACCTGATGATCCAAATATTTGCTGGAATGTCATGCTGAGTTGATGAGACTTGTCCATTGTTTCAGTGATGTAGTTCGGCATTTCTTATTGCTATTTCTACCAGAATCCACATATCGCCAATCGGTGATTAAACATTCACTAATTCATTTCAATCCGCAGACTACACATTTGTTTTGTAGGCGTTTCGGAATGGCAGTAGAAGAGAGCAAAACCTAACACACAAACCATTGTGTTAGCCCATTAGAACACTCAGTAATGCATGATGTAACTTAAGCGATGAAATAGATCATTGATATTTACGTCATCTGGGGTCAACAGATGACAAGTGAATGAGGGAACGAGTTTTGCCTACCTTCATTCAGAGGCTATGGTAGATCTCAAGCATCATCCCTTTGTCTTCATTGCCTTTGAAAAAGCATTTTACACCCTTTGACAGCCTACATGCTTGCTTACTTGTAACGGGGTTGTGGCTTTGCATTGAATAGTTTGCCAATCTATTGTCTCAACATCCAAATTGCAAATTAAATTGACATGTGTACGGTCTTGTTGTCAAAAGGCTGTGATGCTAATGGGTGCATGACGAAATAACGGCTGAACTATCCAGCGTGTATTCCTCACTTGGGGCAAACAGAGTCGCATGAGGCCTAAGTGGTGGAGAAAATGAGCGAGCACTAAAAGGAAACAATGGAATGATATGAAATATGCCGAAATCAATGCATGTGGAATTTCGCTGCAGATAAGAATGAGGTAGAGTGGACTGATGTAATGCGCTATATACTGTACCAACTTTAATTAGGACGATTTTTGAAAAAAATCTAATGTTCTAGAGATGATTCACGTATTTCCCTGCCAGTCTTATGCAATAGGGGAGGAAACAACGTGCTGATAGTTACTAAGAGTTATGTATAAATTCTAGTTGTGAAGGATCATCAGGGGGCGGATGGGATTCCTTCTCTCTTTTGGAGGGAATGCTGGCCGGGGAACACATTTTCGGTCGTGTTTTACATCCATGTCTGCAAGATTACGTATGTTGAATCATTATTAGAGCCTGTCTAGCAATCGTTTTAAGCTTCCCGCTTTTGCTGAAACTAGAAAATGATTGTATAATAGCTACTTCTTTCTGACAAAACATTTATACCTGTAGGATTGGTAAAATATGACTTGCTACTTACTGCAGTGATGGTGACTGCAAGATACTAAGCATTTGCACCCGGGAGGGTGGACTAGCATTATAATACAGGTTTGGTTTTGCGAGCAGGTGTGTGTGCGTGTGTGGAGAGAGCGGCCTGTATGTCTCAAAACACCAGAATTAAACGATGATTGCATGAATTGGCCCGTCAAGGAGGAATGGCAGTAGGTGAAGGAGTTACTGAAATGCTGAATTTGAATACTGCATTTGTTTGGGCACCAATTTCTTAAATTATAACAGAAATCATTTAATGGGAGGCTTTAACCACTAAACAAAATGAACAAAGGAAAGGGCTTACATTAGAAAGGAAAAGAGAGGCTACTGCTACTCCAAAACACGCCATTTTTCAATTTTACTGGTCTCCAAACCTCCAGGGAGCCGTGTTTGTATTTGTCCGCCTAGTTGGCACACATAGTAAAGACGAATACTGCAACTATACTGATGATTGTCGAAGGCGTTTGCTTTCAATCAGTTGCTGAAAGTATGCCAGGATGAAATTACCTAGAGGCAGACTCAGTTAGTTATATCGTTCTATGTTCATCAGTCATGCATTCGCTTACCGCGCCTCACTCATGCGCCCATCACATCAGTCGAGCATGGCATGCAGTCTTAAAGTCACTTTCTATCACTTTTCAGACTAATAGCTTCAAGGGAAACCAGGAGCTAGCACATAGAAACGTAGAACCATAAAGTTGGAAGGTCACTTTGTGACAGTTGTCGGCACAATCTATAGCGCGACCAGACAACGATTTATTGGCAACTTATGCGTGGACAAACCGTTTTCCATTCCATGTGCTTCAAAAGTCCAGCACGTCAAAATCGTCACTGCCCCTCCCAACATCATGCAGCATCGAGGAGCTCTTCAAGAAGAAGCGTAGTATCGCGACATTTCTACTGCATGAAGTGAGTTTGCAAAGTTGTGGTGGCCTATTATTCACAGAATGCTTAAATTTCGCTCGAAAATTTGTATTATTCATGGTTAAAAGCCCGAGATAAATTCACATCGTGTAGAGCATCGGGAAGAAATATCCTTGCACTCCAAAACTCTGATGCAATATGATGCACTTTAATTGCTCCATTGTTTCACTTATGAGGCGTTTCTAGCGTGTAATCAAATTCCTGCAAAATTAGGCTAAACCATCTTAACAGGCTTTGTTCAAAGTTGCCAATTCCATTTGTCATCATTGTACACCACGTTTGTTGCAGGGACTACTTTGGTGAGAAGGTAGCATTTAGCCTCGCCTGGATCTAATTCCGCATTCGGAGTTTTCTCTGCTTAGTTATTTTGGCAATTGTTGTCGCTTTAATTCCTATCTTCCTGCGAGGTGGTAGTCCACAGTCAGTAAGGTAAGATCTAGGCAATGCATATTTTCACAAAATAGGTTGAGTAAAACTGGGATCTTCTGGCGCAAAAGAGAAAAGAATGGAAGTGAACTTTGGAGGTGAAAACTAAGTTTGTTATGGCGTTAGTTTACCGCTAATTTTACCCACCTGTGCGGGCTTTGAATTTGGTTTGGGAAGACTTATCAACATTTACGGTATAAAGCAAAACGATGCATCTATACTCAGCATACGGAAGTCTTAGAAAATTCTCAACTTTCAAGAATAATTCTGCTGCCATCTTAAGATGGTTTGTCCCTTTAAATTTAGACAGGAGATTGTGCGATGACCTGATGCACTTGATCGAATGTTCTTCAGAAGGGATGCATCCAAAAGAATGAGTTATGGCAGTTCTTTAGACCAGAAACATTTACGTCAAGATCATCACCGGCTTGTCGGTGCACACTTAACTCCAATTAAACGTTTGCACCATTTCAATGTGTCTTGTTTCCTATAAATAGGCGACCTATTGCACTCTAGGTCTCTAGCAGATATGAGTAGGCGATCAAAGGTGAGGGATTTGACCGCCGTGTATGGCTTACATTTCCGTTCATTATTTCATTCTCTCTAAATACGGATTTCCACCCACCGCCTTGATAAACAGAGGAAGCGCTCATCTTAAAGTGATTTCGGTCGTTAATGTAACATTAACATGTGTGCGTGTGTGTGTGTCTTGTAAAACTCCCAAGATATACCTTCTAATTTTACGCAGTTACCAGATTAAAGATAAATTATGCTTCCACATAAGCAATTGAACCATGCCTCCCCTTGTTTAATAGCTGTTGCATAACTTAGAGTGGTTTTTTTAACTTTAGAAAAAAAATGACTTTGTGCGGTAAAAGTACTGTTTGCAATGTTGGCACGTACCTTGCTCTGATAGATTTAACCCCGAAATTTCGACTTTCTTTGATGACCTCTTAGAAACATCGACTTGGGTTCGGATTCTCAACTCCTTCTTTAGTGAGGACTGAGCATACATAACAGTACTTCATTCATTATGTGCCCTCCGTGCAAAACAAAGAACTGCCGGTTTCGAGCACTGAACCAATCTTTGACAGTACAGCCCTCGTTTTCTACCGTTCATTGCTCCCAATTTCGGTTAGTGTCTCATACACTAGGTCGTCTTGTACAAACGTATGTCCATCCTCCGTATTATTAGCGTTTGGAGCTACAATAAGGATTTTATACTTGCCACTTTCTTTTGATTCGCACATACTTCATACCTCACTATCTTGTAGGCATTAATGCTTTGGGTTATGGAAGAATGTATGAAAACCCATCTAGATACCCACATTTCGGCTGATTAGTTGAACTGAGTCTTCTCCGCTTTTATCACCCTTAGGCTTGCTGTGTCTGTGACTGTAGACGTACAAGCAAAGTGCGATGGCGGTTTGAAGTGCAGATTGCACCTCTGCGAGTGTTATTGCCCACCATGGGTCCCTTGCTGAGATCAAATAAGCAAAAATGAAATACGGGTAGTGAATGAAACCGAAAAGTGTGCGATTTCTTTGTTCATGAGAAAAGAGGATGCAAGACTTTGTGAATACCTGATGAAACATGGCAAGACCGCGGCGTAAGGAACCACGTGCTATAGATAAGGAAAGGTAGAGCGGAATGGAATGAAATGTAATGGTTTGGCTTTTATATCTTTTAATCACCCTTTATAGCATTTGACACCCACATAGGCGCATTCTTAAATAAACGGAAGTGGTAGGAAGAAAATGAAGGCAGGAAGGTGTATAACAGCTAAATCTTAGCTACCCTTTTAGAACCGTCTTATAAAGTAAAATTCGTGATATTCTCTCGCAATGGTTAGGAGTTGATGGTGACCTCTTTATTGGTGCTTTTAATTCTAACAGTTGAGACACTTTAATGTGCTGTAATATTCAGTCGAAGAATTACGCCAAACGACTTGGCCATTTTGTGTCTTACCTATGAGCTTAAAGCCGCGTCGCATCCAAAGTACTTAAAACTTGCTTCATAGGCTATTTTAAGACATGTTCTCGCAAACAAATGTGCCATTTTCAAATGTGTTTATTTCTGCCTAGCTAGATTAGTTTCTGTTGAGAAACTAGTGGGCTAAATTTAATTTAAGAACCGGATAGGTTGCGTATGACAGGTAATTAAGCTTTTGCTGACAGACGACGCGGAGAAGTTATAACGCAAGCGTTTATTGCATGCAAATTCTTTTTTTACTTTTTTGTCAATTAAAATGGCGGTCGCCGGTAGAACGTACGTAGAGCACAGTGAAATGGCAAGTAAAGGTGTTCATGAATAACAGGGGCATCAAACCCAAATTAGCGGGCATTTATTTACATATGCAGAAGCGGCCAAGCGGAGTTTGGTGGTGGTGAGGGGGTGGGAGTGGGGATGGTGGAAAGCAGCTGCATCTTTGCGATTACCAAATAACTGACAACTGAAGACATCTCGGTATAAACTCGACTCAAAAATGACGCACAAATAAGTAAAACTCTCGGGCTGTAATTTATAGCTCGACAAATGTAGGTTAAGGTATGATTTGCATTTATTGCCAAGAATTTTACTAGTTTTAACTGGTAGAACATCTGAAGAATGCCTCTTAACATTGTTTGCATTGCAGTCACTTAAACCAGCACAATAAACCAACGAAATTGGTGCCGCACCAAATTTTTCCTCTTTTCATTCGATATCATCTCTCGCACTCCATCAAATGTCGGCGCTTGCAGTCATGGTAAGTGTTGGGGGACATGAGGTAAGTGGACAATTTAGAAGCTAATCCAAGTTCTTGAAGTAGGGTCTTGGTGAACTTAATTCCAAAGGAATTGAGAGTGACTGGGTTGGCGACTTCGTTGCGGGTGGGAGACGAGGTACGATACCGTATTACTTCGCTGGTTAAAGAAAGTGTTGTAGTCTGTCCACTTTTTTCTTATTTGACTAACTGGTTGGATACGTTAGTTAAGAATGGCTTAAAAAGGCAATGCAAATGTCGGTTTAAGAAATATTGTGATCATCGAATTGAGTTTATTAACCTTGCTAAGTCGGGATAAAGGGTAGAGCCACTACAGCCTCGCTTGTGGACCAGAGAGGGCATGAGCTTGCTTATTTTCCTTCAGGCGAAGTGCCTACTTCCTCGTCTACACTAGGCAGGCTATTTGTGACACTTAAACCGCTTCACAGATGGTATTTTAACTGGAAGCTTTGATGTTCGGATCTTCGTCGTGGACCTTCATTCTCTTTAAAGAAGTGGATCAACAGGGTAGGGGTATTTTCGTTGGTAACGTATACGGGTTTAAAACACTCATAGGTCATAAGAACTTGCATTGTTCAAGTTCATTTTAGTAGACGAGCTTTACATGGCTTTCTCGTCCCTTTTAGCGCCTTCCTTTGTTCTCCACTTATGCGTGGTCCATCATGTATCTTCTGCCACTAGTGCGTAGAAATAATCTCCATATTCGGTCATTGATGCATCCTCGTAGAGACGAATTTTAATGTTATGAACAGTGATTAGTTGTAATTTTATGCGATTCGCTACCCAGCGAAGTAGCTGAATAGCTCATTTAGAGGATGTTTTGGCAGGTCATGTCGCATCGTGCTGCTACCAGGTGGGTAAATGATCCCATCCAGAGAAGGATCTGATCCTGCGGAACTCATAAAGCAAATCCCATAAAAAGTGCATTAAAATGCCTTTTTCATAGTTTTAAAGGCTAGGGCCACCGAAGCAACGAGACTCAGGGGGACGGCAACTTTGCGAGCCTTTTAATGAAACGCTGCAACAATATCTGCTCAAGTATGGGGAAATAGCAACCATAGGAAGAAGTCAGAGAAGAAATAGCCCTTCGAGAACTCTGTATTTGATCTTCTTGGAGGTGGCGCTTGTGTCCAAACACACTTTATACATTCTAATGCCTCTGTTCATCTACCACGGAGCCGCTTGTTCACACTCAAACATTCTCTCAGGGGGAATACTCGATTCATTCATCATCTCGACAGCAGTTTAAGGCGATCAACGATGTGAAAGTGCAAGCAAATTGATATAACAATCGTCACACTCCTGTCGCTCTGCTAAGTAAAGTGGCGTGCGTTGAGTTAGCAAAAACAGAGCCTTAATGCAACTTGTCGGCCAGTAAGCTTGTCAGTCTTTCCTCCTTTTGTAGGCTGATTTCAAACTCGAAATACATATTTGCATAAAGAACTGCACCTTGATGGATATAAAGATATAAATTTACATTTAGTCGGACATGTAAAGCTCTCAGTGGATGGTCGTATGCGTGTAGGCATGAAAATGAAGGAAAAGGGAAATGTCACAGCGCATGAAGTCGATATCGGCTGGTCAAATATTACAGCGGTTTGTGTTAATTGCCGGGGGTTTTGTTATTTGGCTATAAGTTTTGATGAATCGCTACGCACCCCACACATGAGCAAACAACTAATCAAATGCCTTGTGAACCACCGACTGTCAACTCCTTTCATTTAGCAATAAACCAACATTATTTCAAGTGACATAAAGTTAACATTGCAGTGATCATCCTTAATTGGCATTAAAAATAGAACTAGAGGTGATGCATGGGTTTTGTATGTGGATGCAGGAACCACTTAGTCACGGATGCACTCTTGCTTACTTCACTGGGGTAGGCAAAAAAACTATAGCCAGCAAAGTAAACCAAAGTTGTTCTGGTGCCGCCAACACAAATGCTTTACAGATTTCAATCCCATTTTATGGCAACAAAAGTGTGCAAAAAATGTGCCCAAAGGGAATGGAGGCTGTCATCGAATTGTCTTCTTGATTGCCTTCTCAACTTCTAGTTTATTTGCGGATAGTACAATCACTGCAAATCTAGGATTTATTAGACTTTCATGGTAGAAAAGCCGATTATAATGAATTGTAGACGACTTTTGCATCGGTGTCGTCTAACCAAATCCACTTTATAAGGACAAATATGACAAGTACAAACGAGATAGAGACCAAAGATAAGAACTTCAATGGCTACAGCATGGGGATGTTGAATCGCTACTACACGTAAATGTCTTCCCTGTACTGTCGCCACAGAATTGCTTTACCTTGGTAATGCCAATTTCATCTTGCATTAAAGTAGAGCTTTCTGCGTACCATCATAAACTCTTAACTGGTAACCATATAAGTGGATTTGGGCGGAGCGTAAGTGATTGATTTCTAAGGTAGACAAGTAAAAATCCAATGTGTACTAAGCAATAATAAGTAGTATTTTTCGATGAGGAAAGCTTAGCGGACTATTTTAAACAGCGTGTGTGCCTCGTAAGGAGTGAATAATGTGCGTGAATAACTTCATAAAAAACGCCCTTTTGGGATGCATAAAACAAGGTAAATATTCCCACCTACATTCATTTCTTCTAGCCATGTTTATGCGTGTCGAGTAATTTTTTTACAAATAATTTATTTGCGTATTTCCCACAAGCTCTTAAGATTCACAAGAAGAGCCCTTTTCCCAAGTAGGCAAGTTTTTTGCGGTATGCTTTTGTTTACTGGCTGCAGAAGCGAGTGAAACACTTCCACACGTGAGTGAGCTAATGGGGGGGAGGGGGAAATGTGAGGCGGTCTGCTTGTGCCGGGAGTCAAAACCAGATCGACTGTCTGGCAGGCAGCCACGCCACTACACGCAAGCGTGCGACGCCGCTGCTCAGAGTACACACAGCTTACATCCTCTCCTACACAACTGCCACCATTGACAGCTACTCTCACTGATTTGACCATTGAAATTCCTTGCTTCACCTCCGCGTCCTACCCTTGGGCAAGCCATGCTAAACACCTACTTCGCTTGTCCAAAGTCAACAGTTCGTCTTTTGCACTCGCACATTTCCGTTACCAGGAGATTGACACCGATCTCATTAATGGTTATGTAGTGAATTGGTCTTGTCCCAGATATTAGATCCAAAGTAAGACAACTGTACGCAAACACACCGTTTTGCTCTACCGGATAGCAGCTCTAAAGTAGGTGGATTGAAAAGAGACTCCTGTTGCTATACATCCTTTTGATACCTCTAATGTGGAGACATGCATTCCTCTGCGGCCTACTTAGCAAATAGGATGAGTCTGAGAAGGTACTACTTTTACACTTGATTATTATCAACTACGTACTGTAGACAACGTCGCGACGCACTCTCCTGCTGGTGCACGCTTCGTGTTGCTTTAGTTAATAATGGCGATGAAGACGATTCTCACCTTCCTCCTCTCCCCTTCCACCATCCCTTCTATGAGAGGGATATGCGTTAGTGAAGCTGAGATATTTACGACGAGGGTGCCTCGAACTCACGAGCTCGACCACGGTCGTTAGCCTCTCGCCTGCAAGGTGTACCTAAAGAACATGGGCAGTACAGGCGATGCCAGAGAACTTGGAACTAGGGTAGATTTCAAAAGTGGGCGTCATGCTTACATCTCCTGTTGATAGGCTTTGCACATTCTTTTCTCATCGGCTGATGCCAAATGTTTGTCACGTTAGCTATAACTTTCAATAATAGCATTAGGTAACCGCATTGTAAGACCACGTTCACTTGCCACTTTCATCGATGTAGTGCCACAGTTCTACCTGGAATCATAAGAATTCTCATTGGCACGGCAGAGAATGTAACACTGACGCACAGACGCGGTATAACTGAGGGAGGGCTGAAAGGTTCTAGAAGCCAGGCCACCGAGCAAAGGAGCGTTTAGTGAGAAACAAAACAAAACGCAAGATTAAAAATACTATCAAGTGGTTACATGGGATTTTGGTAAAATTGTTGTCCTCAGGGTGCATGACTTGCATTCGTGGTCCCTGTAACTCTAGCATGTCTCCAACGCAATGCTAATGACACACTGGGGCGATGCGAAGTGGAAGAAGGGACGGACAAAGTAGTCGAACAATGGCGCTTGCAGTCATGTAATCAACTCAAGCCCATGAGATGGAAAGTGTTTTCTTATCAAATATTCCCAAAAACGAAATGCGAAAGGACATAATCATGGATTTTAAACATCGAGAGGGATAAATGAAAGCCAAAGCACGCTCTAGATGCACAGCTAACCACACAACGACATCGCTAAAGCAGCTGCTACTCACGGCTGCATTCCTTCTCCACTCCGTACAATGAAATGCTGGTTTGGGTTCAAAGTCTATGATGGAAATAATCAAGGTAAATACGAGTAAACGCAATTTTGGTGAACGGGTAGAAAAGTTTGAATCGGTAGGTGCTTAAGTATGTGAAAAAGTAGGTGGAGGACTTTAGAATCTTTGAATTAGTGAAGGTAAAAGTGCTGGTTGGCGGCCATTCAGGGAATGAGAAGGTAAATGGTCTCATTGTACGACTGTGTGCTATTGTCTATTGTGCAGATTCGTCTTTCAAAGCACCACCCACTCGAATCCCGCCGTCGTTCATTTGGAGAGACAAGGCTGTAATACTCATGTTCCTTAAATGTGCTTTGTAGGCGAGAGGCTGGAGAACCATTTTGACTTGGTCATTGACGCACGTGGTAGCGCTCCCGAGACTGAGGCTCCTGAGTTGTGGATATTTTGGCCCTGTTACTGCATATCTCTCCTGCACTTTAATAAAGGTGGCCAGAAACATCCAACCTTCTCATAGAAAAATCGGAAGAAAGGAGGAGAAGGTGGAGGAAATGAAAGAACCGTCTACACTGGTGGCAGCATTGGCGGACCTCCTCCTACTTCAGAGAAGGCATGAACTTTGAAGACCGGATGAAAACCATTAGGTTTTACATTCACTTATATCCTCAGTGGCAGAGAATCCCACTGGTCCACCGCGCTCCTATGCAAGAGCTCTTCTCAGCGGCGATAGATGCAGGAGTCTCTCCTGACTTTGATATTGGCCATTGCTGCGGGACACTGCCCCAATTTGTCACTGACTAGCTAGTTTAGTCGATGGCTAGGAAATTTTTCCACCGTGACCAGAAGCCAGGCGAAGAAGACGAAGAGTGCGATGGGAACCTGCAACTGCTAGTAGAAAGGGCTTTCAGAGTTAGTCCATCAAACAGGGTGTTCAGAGCAGGAGTCCAAACATTCTCAGTCAGTTGGTCAAGACCGTGACTAGGAAGCGTCAGGAACTCCCTCTGACACCGACATCTCAGAAGCCCGACCATCGGCTGAACCCTACACATTTACGTTGGACTCCGTGGCGTTGTGTCCCAAGAGCAGATGAGCCGTATTATTCTTTATCCTGCCTACCTCTAAACAGTTCCCTCCCATTTATACGAGTCTTGACAAGCTAGAGGTATATCCCTGAAGTTCTCTCCTTGAATCGGGTGCAGCAAAGTCATTAGTAAACCCTTAGACTTTCTCAAATATTTGCGCAGCAAGTTTTGCACCGGTCCTCCCTCTACAAAACCACTTTAAGCAGGAGGAAGATGAAGGTCAAAGGAGAGACGTCACTACAGGTCCCAATGGGGGAAGAAACCAGGACGGTACAATTGGCTATGTGCTCAGAAATAGTTTGGATGGAATTCTTGGCGTTGATCTCTTTTTTAACACCAAAGCGGTTTGCAGCCCAGCAGTGGAAAGAAACAATCTTAGTCGAACCTCCACCGAAAAAAGACGCAGACGAGGTGTGCAGTGCTCTTTTCGAGGCTGTGGGCTGGCAATTCCATAAGCAACTGAGTTCAGCTTGGCGCACAGTTGATTCATCTCACTGACAGTGAGAGCAAGGAACTGTGCTCATCGTGCTCATTTAAACATGTTCTCATGGCAAGGAGTTAAACACACCATGGACACCGGCGAAGCCAGACTCATTTAGCAACCACCTAGACGCGTACTACCGCCGCTCCTGGAAGAAGTGAACCGTCTGGTAGAAGAGATTATAAAGAATAAAGTTACAGAGCCACCCAAATCACTGTGAGCCTCCTAAATTGCACTAATAAAGAAAAGCGACGGTAGTCTGCGGCTGTGCATCGATTACAGAAAGTTAAATGCCGTAACTAAGAACGACGTTTTCCCCTTACCTCATATTAACGACTCTTTGGATATCCTGCATGGAACAAAGTGGTCATCTACATCAGACTTCAAATCCGGATACTGACAAGTAGAAGCAGCAGAAACCGGTAGAGAGAAGACGGCTTTCATAGTGCCCAACAGCCTTTACGAATCGTAGATAATGTCTTTTGGACTGCGTAACGCTTCAGCTACTTTGCGGCGCTTGATGCAGACAGCGCTAATTGGGCTTTTCCCAAAGCATTGCATAATCTGTCTCGATGACACCCTTGCTTTTGATCGAGAAATTTTGCGAGCACAGAGCAAATCTTGAACTAGTACTGGACCGTCTGCAGGATACAGGAACGACCTTAAAATCCAAAGAAGTGCCATTTTCACGGGTGTGCGGTTACCATCTTGAGGCATACGGTCTCGTCAGACGGAATGGAGGTCATGGAAGCTCGTGCCAAACAAGTGAGAACCTGGCCAACACCAACCAATAAGACGGAAGTCCGCAGCTTCCTCTGTTTGACAAACTATTATAGGAGTTTTGTTAAAGGCTTTGCCAAGCTCGCCAGTCTCCTGCACCACCTAACCGAGAAGCAGGCGAAAAAGAATGTTAAGTGAGAGCGCTCTGCTCCGCTCCGATTTCGGCCTTACCAAACATCGAGATTAACGCGCCACCTTTTGTACCAGACACGGACGTCCGTGACGTGGCCGTGGATGGTGTACTTTCACAAAGAGACAAAGAAGGCAGAGAACACGTCATCGCCTATGCTAGTGCCGGACCCAACAAAAAAATGAGACAGAAGAGTGCAACAGAACGTGAACCGTCCGCACATCGCAGATCACGGCACGTATGCTGACTATTTTGAAATTAACAGGGCACGCCAAGCCAATGCCACTAGTTATGACATTCTCTCAATAGCGTCCCCTTTCCAAAATGTTGTATTAAAGGTCCCAGTTTTATTAAAACGCTCTCTACCTCATCAATTCTTCGGTCTCATCCTCTTCTATAGTATTTACAGCAATCCACCATTTTCCAAGTACTCTACTCTTGTATACTTGCAGAGAAACTTATATTATGTTTCCATAATACATTACATAATTCCGAAAATGGCAATTTATTAAAAACTCACTGCATTTGCCACTAAACGAAAAAAGCAAATGCTGGTTCTATGTAGGTCACCTAGTGGAAGCTTATTCAGATCCACTCAACTCATTTCAACAAAGTATAAATGGCAAAAGGTCTGAGAAATTGCTTGCCACATATAATTCAGTCAATTATCTTCCTCACCTGCAGCACTTTATATTTACTAGGCTAAGTAAAGCGATAAAGATGATTGAAGGCAGAGTGTGTTTGCTAGTCTTTAGAATTTCCGTCTCCGTGTACCAGTCTTACCTACAATTACCGTCTCGGCAACCCAGAACCGGGCCCATCGGGAAAACGTTTACTCCTCTAGTGATAGTTGAACCTGCATAAGCGTTGTCGTTTAACAAACATTAGAGCCAGTTCCATATTGGCCTTGAATTGGCTTTCCATCTCTTCTCCATAAACACAAATGCCTCCACGAATACTTTTATCGGATTAGCAATAATGTTTCTACCTGCGTCGTTTACTTGGATGCTTCTAAACGTGATGGCGGTTGGTGGATTCACGATTAAATTTATCTGTCGCATGCGAAGACCACTGCCTAATGGGACTCACCCTGTCGGTACGTCCCTTCCCCTTTGTCTATTTCTTCCTCACATGCAAAGTGGTTCAGAGTAACTGGCGTAAAGTCAACTAATCAAGTTTTAAGTAATTGTGTATAAACATTGTTTGCATGGCCGAACCTAACATATTTACCTAGTTAACCCTGTTATTTGAAAACAATTTTTGTCCATTTTCACTTTCTTCTATAAGAGTAGAAATGCAGATATGGCTCCTTCACCTTGCCAGTTTGACTGCAATTTCAACCAACGTGACATGCTGATCTTCCATTTGCTGCATTAAGAAACTTTTCGACTTAAGGCGCACTTCGTCTATTATAAGTTAACGTGAAAAGGATATTAATAAGCAGATTATAGGGTTCTCTTCCCTTAATCTCATATCACGTGTATACACTTATTCCTCAGCACTTCCTCACTTCCAGCGAAGCATTGGCATTGAAATGTCGACTTCCATTTGTTTACGCTTCATTTTCGCTCTATAATCGGATTTCGACACCGCTACTAACCCGATCCTAGAAAATGCCCCTTTTTCGTCTCTGCACCCTTCATCAATTTTATCGTAACATTTTCATCTTCCTGGTCCTATCAAAGGCAGAATGCTGTTTTGACGCTTGGCAAGCCTCAAATTCTTGAACTGAGGAATATTTGTGAACACTGTGAAGTGTACACAGGATTTTTGCACAAGTACCAGTATCCTGCAAAAGCTAGTGTCCCCAAGCTATGACTTTATCAGGAGTTTCACGAGTTCTTCCTTCAGTTCATAGCAGTGATGACGGTGTGTGCCATGAGAACTTGTCAATCCACGTGAATTACTAGGCCCTTTTTCTTCTCACCAAATTCCAATGCAGTTTTTAGTGTTTTCTTAAAACAGACCTGCCTCGTCGCGTTTGCCAGTGAATTTGTGAACAAACTTGTGCACGAGTTCTATCATTCACCAGATAGGAGAAGATAGGACTATGATAGGGCACACTAATTTCCTTCTCTGCTACGTGGGCGTCAGCCATTTCGAGACCTTTGAGGAAAAAAAGGCTGTAGAAAGGATCAAAATTTTGCACGTTAAAGCAAAGCTTAATGCGTTATCAAATCAAGAAAATCAGTATTAAATTAGTAGAACTATTTACAAAATTATCACGTTTTACGAACTGAAAGTCTTCTTTTTACAGCAACAAGTTTTGCTAAATATAGACTCTCTGATCATTCAGAGCTGCGAGGCAGTACATGCCACTCCAGTTTGACTTCAGTGTTCTAGTACGCAAATCCTGCGCAAGATGTTTTAAAATTGCATCGCACTATAGTCCAGCTTCACAGTCAGGTATGGGGACAGAAGTAGCGCTCGAAGTGAAGGAAGACGATGAATTTAGATCAAAGTGCTAAATAAACAATTTGGCGACTGTCTGCTCTCTGCAGGGCACCTTGTTCATTGTGTTTTACTCCTTTCTCCAACATTTCAAGCTTCTCAATGCGTTGCCTTATTTCAGCTAAGCCTCATTAAATAAGGAAGGCCAATGTGTTGGCGGAAATGATCCCGATAGCAGATCGGATCATAAGTGAATTGAAATGGCTTTAAAAGGCATATGCTCCAAATTATAGACAAGAAGAAGATTTTAAAGCAATACTAAGGCGGCCAAGAGAAGAGAAATCACTGTTGTGCAAGTAAAACACTTCATTTAGTGAGACTGTAATGCATTTTAATCTCCCCTTAATTCCTTAACTCTACAATGCAGCTACATCTAGACCAACTTATTTTGAGATGGCTCAGGACAGAATAAAATGAAATCGCGTTGACACTTAGCCCTTTACCAGCAACATTTTAACACGAGAGGTTTTCCACACAACCGATACACCCGCGAGGTTCTGATTCACGTCAATGCTGGTACTTTTTGTCGCATTATTAACAGCAGCCTTGAGTTATATTCCCATTTTTAGCGATTTCACAAAAGCTTTGTCTCTTGCGCTTCTCCGTGATGAGGATTCTACACGGTCTCACTAATACTGCAGTTTTGACGAGGTAGAATCTTTTATGGCTAGGATCGTCTTTAAAGCCTTCATGTAATTCACGTATCTTGCAAGTAAGCTCTCCGTACGAATGAGTATCTACGCACACACACATCTCGAGACTATATCCAGCGCAAAGCGCCGATTGCTACTGTTGACGGCCATCTTGATTGACATGGAGATAATAAGGCAAACGTGTTAATTTCTTCCTGCTATTTAAATTTTTACCCAGTCACCGACTTTGTGGGTAGAATTGCCGATCGGTAAGAGGCGTTCGCCACCACACGTTGTCGCATCCACGTGCGTGCTTCACCACACGCTGTCACACCTTCGGTGATGTACGGGGCTATGAAACACATGCTGGCTACTACTGTGTAACAGTGCAAAATTCAATGAAAACATGGTTTTTTTTATTACAAAATCTGAAGAAGGAGATAATTTGATGTAACTTAAATGCATTTTACATCAAGAAATTCAATTTAACCACCAAATAAAGCATTTTTAGTGGTTTAATTTAGGCATAAGTCTTCCAGGAAAAAAAAATTCATTTGCGTTTTGTTTTAGTCATAAAGGGTCTACTTTGTTATAGGTTAAGGAAGGCGGTAAAGAACTAGCAAGAGAATTCAGTGCGGGTCCAAACGCAAGCACTTATGGCGAAAACAAGTTAATCTTTGCAAAGTTGTGTGCCAAGTAGGGAACCCTACACCCAATCGCTATTATTCTGCACTTCTAAAAGGCTACCGTAAGTACCATCCACTTTTACAAACAAAGAGGCCAAATTATATCCATATTATATTATGCGCGTATTTTTTTCTATAAGAGACGCCTTCGTTATGGCTGCTTACAGTGAAGACTAGAGGGCTGCGGTAGAGTATTAGTTGATACTCACCCCGAAATACACAATACCTTCACCCAAGTTTGCGAACAACTCTTACCCCTTTAGCGAAGCACAACGCAAAACTGAAGCGACAGTCGTTAGATCCATGCATTTGTTCTTTGAATAAGTAATCGAGTAGTTGAGATTGTTCCTGTAAAAATGCTTTCCTATTCACAGGACACTGAAAATGGGATGGTACATGACTCCTTCTCAACTTCCACAAAATCTGCGTGAGTAATTCGCCTTTTGTATACCTTGTTAAATACCTGATGATCCAAATATTTGCTGGAATGTCATGCTGAGTTGATGAGACTTGTCCATTGTTTCAGTGATGTAGTTCGGCATTTCTTATTGCTATTTCTACCAGAATCCACATATCGCCAATTGGTGATTAAACATTCACTAATTCATTTCAATCCGCAGACCACACATTTGTTTCGTAGGCGTTTCGGAATGGCAGTAGAAGAGAGCATACTCGGCTATTACAAAACCTAACACACAAACCATTGTGTTAGCCCATTAGAACACTCAGTAATGCATGATGTAACTTAAGCGATGAAATAGATCATTGATATTTACGTCATCTGGGGTCAACAGATGACAAGTGAATGAGGGAACGAGTTTTGCCTACCTTCATTCAGAGGCTATGGTAGATCTCAAACATCATCCCTTTGTCTTCATTGCCTTTGAAAAAGCATTTTACACCCTTTGACAGCCTACATGCTTGCTTACTTGTAACAGGGGTGTGGCTTTGCATTGAATAGTTTGCCAATCTATTGTCTCAACATCCAAATTGCAAATTAAGTTGACATGTGTACGGTCTTGTTGTCAAAAGGCTGTGATGCTAATGGGTGCATGACGAAATAACGGCTGAACTATCCAGCGTGTATTCCTCACTTGGGGCAAACAGAGTCGCATGAGGCCTAAGTGGTGGAGAAAATGAGCGAGCACTAAAAGGAAACAATGGAATGATATGAAATATGCCAAAATCAATGCATGTGGAATTTCACTGCAGATAAGAATGAGGTAGAGTGGACTGATGTGATGCGCTACACATACTACCAACCCTAATTAGGACGATTTTTGAAAAAAATCTAATGTTTTAGAGACGATTCACGTATTTCCCTGCCAGTCTTATGCAATAGGGGAGGAAACAACGTGCTGATAGTTACTAAGAGTTATGTATAAATTCTAGTTTTGAAGGATCATCAGGGGGCGGATGGGATTTCTTCACTCTTTTGGAGGGAATACTGGCCGGGGAACACATTTTCGGTCGTGTTTTATATCCATGTCTGCAAGATTACGTATGTTGAATCATTATTAAAACCTGTCTAGCAATCGTTTTAAGCTTCCCGCTTTTGCTGAAACTAGAAAATGATTGTATAATAGCTACTTCTTTCTGACAAAACATTTATACCTGTAGGCTTGGTAAAATATGACTTGCTACTTACTGCAGTGATGGTGACTGCAAGATACTAAGCATTTGCACCCGGGAGGGTGGACTAGCATTATAATACAGGTTTGGTTTTGCGAGCAGGTGCGTGTGTGTGCGTGGAGAGAGCGACCTGTATGTCTCCAAACACCAGAATTAAACGAAGATTGCATGAATTGGCCCGCCAAGGAGGAATGGCAGTAGGTGAAGGAGTTACTGAAATGCTGAATTTGAGTACTGCATTTGTTTGGGCACCAATTTCTTAAATTATAACAGAAATCATTTAATGGGAGGCTTTAACCACTAAACAAAATGAACAAAGGAAAGGGCTTACATTAGAAAGGAAAAGAGAGGCTACTGCTACTCCAAAACACGCCATTTTTCAATTTTACTGGTTTCCAAACCTCCAGGGAGCCGTGTTTGTATTTATCCGCCTAGTTGACACACATAGTAAAGACGAATACTGCAACTATACTGATGGTTGTCGAAGGCGTTTGCTTTCAATCAGTTGCCGAAAGTATGCCAGGATGAAAGTACCTAGAGGCAGACTCAGTTAGTTATATCGTTCTATGTTCATCAGTCATGCATTCGCTTACCGCGCCTCACTCATGCGCCCATCACATCAATCGAGCATGGCATGCAGTCTTAAAGTCACTTTCTATCACTTTTCAGACTAATAGCTTCAAGGGAAACCAGGAGCTAGCACATAGAAACGTAGAACCATAAAGTTGGAAGGTCACTTTGTGACAGTTGTCGGCACAATCTATAGCGCGACCAGACAACGATTTATTGGCAACTTATGCGTGGACAAACCGTTTTCTATTCCAAGTGCTTCAAAAGTCCAGCACGTCAAAATCGTCACTGCCCCTCCCAACCTCATGCAGCATCGAGGAGCTCTTCAAGAAGAAGCGTAGTATCGCAACATTTCTACTGCATGAAGTGAGTTTGCAAAGTTGTGGTAGCCTGTTATTCACAGAATGCTTAAATTTCGCTCGAAAATTTGTATTATTCATGGTTAAAAGCCCGAGATAAATTCACATCGTGTAGAGCATCGGGAAGAAATATCCTCGCACTCCAAAACTCTGATGCATTATGATACACTTTAATTGTTCCATTGTTTCACTTATAAGGCGTTTCCAGCGTGTAATCAAATTCCTGCAAAATTAGGCTAAACCATTTTAACAGGCTTTGTTCAAAGTTGCCTATTCCATTTGTCATCGTTGTACACCACGTTTGTTGCAGGGACTACTTTGGTGAGAAGGTAGTATTTAGCCTCGCCTGGATCTAATTCCGCATTCGGAGTTTTCTCTGCTTAGTTATTTTGACAATTGTTGTCGCTTTAATTCCTATCTTCCTGCGAGGTGGTAGTCCACAGTCAGTAAGGTAAGATCTAGGCAATGCATATTTTCACAAAATAGGTTGAGTAAAACTGGGATCTTCTGGCGCAAAAGAGAAAAGAATGGAAGTGAACTTTGGAGGTGAAAACTAAGTTTGTTATGGCGTTAGTTAACCGCTAAGTTTACCCACCTGTGCGGGCTTTGAATTTGGTTTGGGAAGACTTATCAATATTTACGGTATAAAGCAAAATGATGCATCTATACTCAGCATACGGAAGTCTTAGAAAATTCTCAACTTTCAAGAATAGTTCTGCTGCCATCTTGAGATGGTTTGTCGCTTTAAATTTAGACAGGAGATTATGCGATGATCTGACGCACTTGATCGAATGTTCTTCAGAAGGGATGCATCCACAAGAATGAGTTACGGCAGTTCTTTAGACCAGAAACATTTACGTCAAGATCATCACCGGCTTGTCGGTGCACACTTAACTCCAATTAAACGTTTACACCATTTCAATGTGTCTTGTTTCCCATAAATAGGCGATTTATTACACTCTAGATCTCTAGCAGATATGAGTAGGCGATAAAAGGTGAGGGATTTGACCGCCGTGCATGGCTTACGTTTCCGTCCATTATTTCATTCTCTCTAAATACGGATTTCCACCCACCGCCTTGATAAACAGAGGAAGTGCTCATCTTAAAGTGATTTCGGTCGTTAATGTAACATTAACATGTGTGCGTGTGTATGTCTTGTAAAACTCCAAAGATGTACCTTCTAATTTTACACAGTTACCAGATTAAAGATAAATTATGCTTCCACATAAGCAATTGAACCATGCCTCCCCTTGTTTAATAGCTGTCGCATAACTTAGAGCGGGTTTTTTAACTTTAGAAACAAAAATGACTTTGTGCGGTAAAAGTACTGTTTGCAATGTTGGCACGTACCTTGCTCTGATAGACTTAACCCCGAAATTTCGACTTTCTTTGGTGACCTCTTAGAAACATCGACTTGGGTTCGGATTCTCAACTCCTTCTTTAGTGAGGGCTGAGCATACGTAACAGTACTCCATTCATTATGTGCCCTCCGTGCAAAACAAAGAACTGCCGGTTTCGAGCACCGAACCGATCCTTGACAGTACAGCCCTCGTTTTCTACCGTTCATTGCTCCAAATTTCGGTTAGTGTCTCATACACTGGGTCGTCTTGTACAAACTTTCAACCATCCTCCGTATTATTAGCGTTTGGAGCTACAATAAGGATTTTATACTTGCCACTTTCTTTTGATTCGCACATACTTCATACCTCACTATCTTGTAGGCATTAATGCTTTGGGTTATGGAAGAATGTATGAAAATCCATCTAGATACCCACATTTCGGCTGATTAGTTGAACTGAGTCTTCTCCGCTTTTATCACCCTTAGGCTTGCTGTGTCTGTGACTGTAGACGTACAAGCAAAGTGCGATGGCGGTTTGAAGTGCAGATTGCACATAGAAGCGATGTGTGTACCACCTCTGCGAATGTTATTGCCCACCATGGGTCCCTTGCTGAGATCAAACAAGCAAAAATGAAATACGGGTAGTGAATGAAACCGAAAAGTGTGCGATTTCTTTGTTCATGAGAAAAGAGGATGCAAGACTTTGTGAATACCTGATGAAACATGGCAAGGCCGCGGCGTAAGGAACCACGTGCTATAGATAAGGAAAGGTAGAGTGGAGTGGAATGAAATGTAATGGTTTAGCTTTCATATCTTCTAATCACCCTTTATAGTATTTGACACCCACATAGACGCATTCTTAAATAAACGGAAGTGGTAGGAAGAAAATGGAGGCAGGAAGGTGTATAACAGCTAAATCTTAGCTACCCTTTTAGAACCGTCTTATAAAGTAAAATTCGTGATATTCTCTCGCAATGGTTAGGAGTTGATGGTGACCTCTTTATTGGTGCTTTTAATTCTAACAGTTGAGACACTTTAATGTGCTGTAATATTCAGTCGAAGAATTACGCCAAACGACTTGGCCATTTTGTGTCTTACCTATGAGCTTAAAGCCGCGTCGCATCCAAAGTACTTAAAACTTGCTTCATAGGCTATTTTAAGACATGTTTTCGTAAACAAATGTGCCATTTTTAAATGTGTTTATTTCTGCCTAGCTAGATTGGTTTCTGTTGACGAATATTTATTTGTAGCACTACGGACTATTATACCAGTGAATTTTATAAACAATATCGCTCTAGATGGCCAAATTTAATCTAAAAACCGGATAGGTTGCGTATGACAGGTAATTAAGCTTTTGCTGACAGACGACGCGGAGAAGTTATAACGCATGTGAAGCCGCAAGCGTTTATTGCATGCAAATTCTTTTTTTACTTTTTTGTCAATTAAAATGGCGGTCGCCGGTAGAACGTACGTAGAGCACAGTGAAATGGCAAGTAAAGGTGTTCATGAATAACAGGGGCATCAAACCCAAATTAGCGGGCATTTATTTACATATGCAGAAGCGGCCAAGCGGAGTTTGGCGGTGGTGAGGGGGTGGGAGTGGGGATGGTGGAAAGCAGCTGCATCTTTGCGATTACCAAATAACTGGCAACTGAAGACATCTCGGTATAAACTCGACTCAAAAATGACGCACAAATAAGTAAAACTCTCAGGCTGTAATTTATAGCCCGACAAATGTAGGTTAAGGTATGGTTTGCATTTATTACCAAGAATTTTACTAGTTTTAACTGGTAGAACATCTGAAGAATGCCTCTCAACATTGTCAGCAATGCAGTCACTTAAACCAGCACAATAAACCAACGAAATTGGTGCCGCATCCAATTTTTCCTCTTTTCATTCGATATCATCTCTCGCACTCCATCAAATGTCGGCGCTCGCAGTCATGGTATGTGTTGAGGGACATGAGGTAAGTGGACAATTTAGAAGCTAATCCAAGTTCTTGAAGTAGGATCTTGGTGAACTTAATTCCAAAGGAATTGAGAGTGACTGGGTTGGCGACTTCGTTGCGGGTGGGAGACGAGGTACGATACCGTATTACTTCGCTGGTTAAAGAAAGTGTTGTAGTCTGTCCACTTTTTTCTTATTTGACTAACTGGTTGGATACGTTAGTTAAGAATGGCTTAAAAAGGCAATGCAAATGTCGGTTTAAGAAATATTGTGATCATCGAATTGAGTTTATTATCCTTGCTAAGTCGGGATAAAGGGTAGAGCCACTACACCCTCGCTTGTGGACCAGAGAGGGCATGAGCTTGTTTATTTTCCTTTAGGCGAAGTGCCTACTTCCTCGTCTACACTAGGCAGGCTATTTGTGACACTTAAACCGCTTCACAGATGGTATTCTAACTGGAAGCTTTGATGTTCGGATCTTCGTCTTGGAACTTCATTCTCTTTAAAGAAGTGGATTAACTGGGTAATGGTATTTTCGTTGGTAACGTATACGGGTTTAAAACACTCATAGGTCATAAGAACTTGCATTGTTCAAGTTCATTTTAGTAGACGAGCTTTACATTGGCTTTCTCGTCCCTTTTAGCGCCTTCCTTTGTTCTCCACTTATGCGTGGTCCATCATGTATCTTCTGCCACTAGTGCGTAGAAATAATCTCCATATTCGGTCATTGATGCATCCTCGTAGAGACGAATTTTAATGTTATGAACAGTGATTAGTTGTAATTTTATGCGATTCGCTACCCAGCGAAGTAGCTGAATAGCTCATTTAGAGGATGTTTTGACAGGTCATGTCGCATCGTGCTGCTACCAGGTGGGTAAATGATCCCATCCAGAGAAGGATCTGATCCTGCGGAACTCATAAAGCAAATCCCATAAAAAGTGCATTATAATGCCTTTTTCATAGTTTTAAAGGCTAGGGCCACCGAAGCAACGAGACTCAGGGGGACGGCAACTTTGCGAGCCTTTTAATGAAACGCTGCAACAATATCTGCTCAAGTATGGGGAAATAGCAACCATAGGAAGAAGTCAGAGAAGAAATAGCCCTTCGAGAACTCTGTATTTGATCTTCTTGGAGGTGGTGCTTGTGTCCAAACACACTTTATACATTCTTATGCCTCTATTCTTCTTCCACGGAGCCGCTTGTTCACACTCAAACATTCTCTCAGGGGGAATACTCGATTCATCTATCATCTCGACAGCAGTTTAAGGCGATCAACGATGTGAAAGTGCAAGCAAATTGATATAACAATCGTCACACTCCTGTCGCTCTGCTAAGTAAAGTGGCGTGCGTTGAGTTAGCAAAAACAGAGCCTTAATGCAACTTGTCGGCCAGTAAGCTTGTCAGTCTTTCCTCCTTTTGTAGGCTGATTTCAAACTCGAAATACATAGTTGCATAAAGAACTGCACCTTGATGGATATATAGATATAAATTTACATTTAAATGGACATGTAAAGCTCTCAGTGGATGGTCGTATGCGTGTAGGCATGAAAATGAAGGAGAAGGGAAATGTCACAGCGCATGAAGTCGATATCGGCTGGTCAAATATTACAGCGGTTTGTGTTAATTGTCGGAGGTTTTGTTATTTGGCTATGAGTTATGCTGAATCGCTACGCACCCCACACATGAGCAAACAACTAATCAAATGCCTTGTGAACCACCAACTGTCAACTCCTTCCATTTAGCAATAAACCAACATTATTTCAAGTGACATAAAGTTAACATTGCAGTGATCATCCTTAATTGGCATTAAAAATAGAACTAGAGGTGATGCATGGGTTTTGTATGTGGATGCAGGAACCACTTAGTCACTGATGCACTCCTGCTTACTTCAGTGAGGTAGGCAAAAAAACTATAGCCAGCAAAGTAAACCAAAGTTGTTCTGGTGCCGCCAACACAAATGCTTTACAAATTCCAATCCCATTTTATGGCAACAAAAGTGTGCGAAAAATGTGCCCAAAGGAAATAGAGGCTGTCATCGAATTGTCTTCTTGATTACCTTCTCAACTTCTAGTTTATTTGCGGATAGTACAATCACTGCAAATCTAGGATTTATTAGACTTTCACAGTAGAAAAGCCGACTATAATGAATTGTAGACGACTTTTGCATCGGTGTCGTCCAACCAAATCCACTTTATAAGGACAAATATGACAAGTACAAACGAGATAGAGACCAAAGATAAGAACTTCAATGGCTACAGCATGGGGATGTTGAATCGCTACTACACGTAAATGTCTTTCCTGTACTGTCGCCACAGAATTGCTTTACCTTGGCAATGCCAATTTCATCTTGCATTAAAGTAGAGCTTTCTGCGTACCATCATAAGCTGTTAACTGGTAACCATTTAAGTGGATCTGGACGGAGCGTAAGTGATTGATTTCTGAGGTAGGCAAGTAAAAATCAAATGTGTACTAAACAATAATAAGCAGTATTTTTCGATGAAGAAAGCTTAGCGGACTATTTTAAACAGCGTGTGTGCCTCGTCAGGAGTGAATAATGTGCGTGAATAACTTCATAAAAAACGCCCTTTTGGGATACATAAAACAAGGTAAATATTCCCACCTACATTCATTTCTTCCAGCCATGTTTATGCGTACCGAGTAATTTTTTTACAAATAATTTATTTGCGTATTTCCCACAAGCTCTTAAGATTCACAAGAAGAGCCCTTTTCCCAAGTAGGCAAGTTTTTTGCGGTATGCTTTTGTTTACTGGCTGCAGAAGCGAGTGAAACACTTCCACACGTGAGTGAGCTAATGGGGGGGAGGGGGAAATGTGAGGCGGTCTGCTTGTGCCGGGAGTCAAAACCAGATCGGCTGTCTGGCAGGCAGCCACGCCACTACACGCAAGCGTGCGACGCCGCTGCTCAGAGTACACACAGCTTACATCCTCTCCTACACAGCTGCCACCATTGACAGCTACTCTCACTGATTTGACCATTGAAATTCCTTGCTTCACCTCCGCGTCCTACCCTTGGGCAAGCCATGCTAAACACCTACTTCGCTTGTCCAAAGCCAACAGTTCGTCTTTTGCACTCGCACATTTCCGTTACCAGGAGATTGACACCGATCTCATTAATGGTTATGTAGTGAATTGGTCTTGTCCCAGATATTAGATCCAAAGTAAGACAACTGTACGCAAACACACCGTTTTGCTCTACCGGATAACAGCTCTAAAGTAGGTGGATTGAAAAGAGACTCCTGTTGCTATGCATTCTTTTGATACCTCTAATATGGAGACATGCATCCCTCTGCGGCCTACTTAGCAAATAGGATGAGTCTGAGAAGGTACTACTTTTACACTTGATTATTATCAACTACGTACTGTAGACAACGTCGCGACGCACTCTCCTGCTGGTGCACGCTTCGTGCTGCTTTAGTTAATAATGGCGATGAAGACGATTCTCACCTTCCTCCTCTCCCCTTCTACCATCCCTTCTATGAGAGGGATATGCGTTAGTAAAGTGAGATATTTACGACGAGGGTGCCTCGAACTCACGAGCTCGACCACGGTCGTTAGCCTCTCGCCTGCAAGGTGTACCTAAAGAACATGGGCAGTACAGGCGATGCCACAGAACTTGGAACTAGAGTAGATTTCGAAAGTGGGCGTCATGCTTACATCTCCTGTTGATAGGCTTTACACATTCTTTTCTCATCGGCTGATGCCAAATGTTTGTCACGTCAGTTATAACTTTCAATAATAGCATTAGGTAACCGCATTGTAAGACCACGTTCACTTGCCACTTTCATCTATGTAGTGCCACAGTTCTACCTGGAATCATAAGAAGTCTCATTGGCACGGCAGAGAATGCAACACTGACGCACAGACGCGGTATAACTGAGGGAGGGCTGAAAGGTTCTAGAAGCCAGGCCACCGAGCAAAGGTGCGTTTAGTGAGAAACAAAACAAATCGCAAGATTAAAAATACTATCAAGTGGTTACATGGGATTTTGGTAAAATTGTTGTCCTCAGGGTGCATGACTTGCATTCGTGGTCCCTGTAACTCTAGCATGTCTCCAACGCAATGCTAATGACACACTGGGGCGATGCGAAGTGGAAGAAGGGACGGACAAAGTAGTCGAACAATGGCGCTTGCAGTCATGTAATCAACTCAAGCCCATGAGATGGAAAGTGTTTTCTTATCAAATATTCCCAAAAACGAAATGCGAAAGGACATAATCATGGATTTTAAACATCGAGAGGGATAAATGAAAGCCAAAGCACGCTCTAGATGCACAGCTAACCACACAACGACATCGCTAAAGCAGCTGCTACTCACGGCTGCATTCCTTCTCCACTCCGTACAATGAAATGCTGGTTTGGGTTCAAAGTCTAGGATGGAAGGAATCAAGTTAAATACGAGTAAATGCAATTCTGGTGAACCAGTAGATAAGTTTGAATTGGTAGGTGCTTAAGTATGTAAAAAAGTAGGTGGAGGACTTTAGAATCTTTGAATTAGTGAAGGTAAAAGTGCTGGTTGGCGGCTATTCAGGAAATGAGAAGGTAAATGGTCTCATTGTACGACTGTGTGCTATTGTCTATTGTGCAGATTCGTCTTTCAAAGCACCACCTACTCGAATCCTGCTGTCGTTCATTTGGAGAGACAAGGCTGTAATACTCATGCTCCTTAAATGTGTTTTGTAGGCGAGAGGCTGAAGAACCATTTTGACTTGGTCATTGACGCACGTGGTAGCGCTCCCGAGACTGAGGCTCCTGAGTTGTGGATATTTTGGCCCTGTTACTGCATATCTCTCCTGCACTTTAATAAAGGTGGCCAGAAACATCCAACCTTCTCATAGAAAAAGGAGGAAATGAAAGAACCGTCCACACTGGTGGCAGCATTGGCGGACCTCCTCCTACTTCAGAGAAGGCATGAACTTTGAAGACCGGATGAAAACCATTAGGTTTTACATTCACTTATATCCTCAGTGGCAGAGAATCCCGCTGATCCACCGCGCTCCTATGCAAGAGATCTTCTCAGCGGCGATAGATGCAGGAGTCTCTCCTGACTTTGATATTGGCCATTGCTGCGGGACACTGCCCCAATTTGTCATTGACTAGCTAGTTTAGCCGATGGCTAGGAAATTTTTCCACCGTGACCAGAAGCCAGGCGAAGAAGACGAAGAGTGCGATGGGAGCCTGCAACTGCTAGCAGAAAGGGCTTTCAGAGTTAGTCCATCAAACAGGGTGTTCAGAGCAGGAGTCCAAACATTCTCAGTCAGTTGGTCAAGACCGTGACTAGGAAGCGTCAGGAACTCCCTCTGACACCGACATCTCAGACGCCCGACCGTCGGCTGAACCCTACACATTTACGTTGGACTCCGTGGCGTTGTATTCCAAGAGCAGATGAGCCGTATTATTCTTTATCCTGCCTACCTCTAAACAGTTCCCTCCCATTTATACGAGTTTTGACAAGCTAGAGGTATATCCCTGAAGTTCTCTCCTTGAATCGGGTGCAGCAAAGTCATTAGTAAACCCTTAGACTTTCTCAAATATTTGCGCCGGTCCTCCCTCTACAAAACTACTTTGAGCAGGAGGAAGATGAAGGTCAAAGGAGAGACGTCACTACAGGTCCCAATGGGGGAAGAAACCAGGACGGTACAATTTGCTATGTGCTCAGAAATAGTTTGGATGGAATTCTTGGCGTTGATCTCTTTTTTAACACCAAAGCGGTTTCCACCGAAAAAAGACGCAGACGAGGTGTGCAGTGCTCTTTTCGAGGCTGTGGGCTGGCAATTCCATAAGCAACTGAGTTCAGCTTGGCGCACAGTTGATTCATCTCACTGGCAGTGAGAGCAAGGAACTATGCTCATCGTGCTCATTTAAACATGTTCTCATGGCAAGGAGTGAAACACACCATGGACACCGGCGAAGCCAGACTCATTTAGAAACCACCTAGACGCGTACTACCGCCGCCCCTGAAAGAAGTGAACCGTCTGGTAGAAGAGATTATAAAGGATGAAGTTACAGAGCCACCCAAATCACTGTGAGCCTCCTAAATTGCACTAATAAAGAAAAGCGACGGTAGTCTGCGGCTGTGTGTCGATTAGAGAAAGTTAAATGCCGTAACTAAGAACGACGTTTTCCCCTTACCTCATATTAACGACTCTTTGGATATCCTGCATGGAACAAAGTGGTCATCTACATCAGACTTCAAATCCGGATACTGACAAGTAGAAGCAGCAGAAACCGGTAGAGAGAAGACGGCTTTCATAGTGCCCAACAGCCTTTACGAATTGTAGACAATGTCTTTTGGACTGTGTAACGCTTCAGCTACTTTGCGGCGCTTGATGCAGACAGCGCTAATTGGGCTTTTCCCAAAGCATTGCATAATCTACCTAGATGACACCCTTGCTTTCGATCGGGAAATTCGCGAGCACAGAGCAAATCTTGAACTAGTACTGGACCGTCTGCAGGATACAGGAACGACCTTAAAATCCAAAGAAGTGCCATTTTCATGGGTGTGCGGTTACCATCTTGGGGCATACGGTCTCGTCAGACGGGATGGAGGTCATGGAAGCTCGTGCAAAACAAGTGAGAACTTGGCCAACACCAACCAATAAGACGGAAGTCCGCAGCTTCCTCTGTTTGACAAACTATTATAGGAGTTTTGTTAAAGGCTTTGCCAAGCTCGCCAGTCTCCTGCACCACCTAACCGAGAAGCAGGCGAAAAAGAATGTTAAGTGAGAGCGCTCTGCTCCGCTCCGATTTCGGCCTTACCAAACATCGAGATTAACGCGCCACCTTTTGTACCAGACACGGACGTCCGTGACGTGGCCGTGGATGGTGTACTTTCACAAAGAGACAAAGAAGGCAGAGAACACGTCATCGCCTATGCTAGTGCCGGACCCAACAAAAAAATGAGACAGAAGAGTGCAACAGAACGTGAACCGTCCGCCACCTACACAATAAGGAGACACTCTAAGCGCTATGTAATAGCGAGTGAGATCATAGTGAGAACAGACCACAAGGCGCTGACCTGGTTAAAGACAATGAAGGAGATCGTCCGTTTGAACACTGGTACGAGGAACCACAACAGTGTGACTTTACAGTGCGATGCAGAAAGAAAAAGGAATATCAACGCTGACGCATTTTTCGGCAGACCACTCTCAGCAGAGGGGATAGCGGTGTAGTGGATACGCTACTTTTGAGAGAGCCTACTAAACATCAGTGGAGAAAAACGCAGAATACCGGCCCTGACACGATTCTGGTATGCAAGAAATGTCTCGCATTTCCGTATAAGCCTACTGCGGAAGTGAAGAACTCGTCCGGAAGACAGCTAGGTGGATATGGCAACAGTGGTCCAGACTCTTCCCGGAAGATGAGGTTTTATGGTACCAAGAAGACGCCGCGTTTCTCCAAGCGCCTAGTTGTTCCAGGTTCTTTGGTACAAACGGCCCTTTAAGAGTTGCACGAGCAATTGGGTCATGAAGGCGAGTAAGAGATTGTGAAGGCTTCGAGCAAACGATACTGGTAGCCTCCTCTCCCCAGACGTGGTAGACTTCTGCCGAACCTGCATCACTTGCAGCAGTTTTAAGAAGCCTCACTCCACAGCGATTGCGCCCCTGCAACCCATGTCTTCGGGTCTCCTGGGCGAAAGAGTGGGTATAGACATTATAGGTCCTCTGCCACTTACCAAAAGAGAAACCGGCACATTCTTGTTATGGTTAACTACTTCACGAAAGTAGCTGAAGTGGAACCCAAAAAGTCGCAAGGCGCCGAAATGGTCCCGCCAGTCACCTTCAATCATTGCACCTGCCAGCACGGAGTACCTGAATCAGTCCATAGCAATCAAGGTTCTAATTTCGAAAGCCGACTCTTCACTGAGCTATGCAGGAATCTCAGAATCGCAAGGGCACGCACGACGCCTGGGTATCCGCAGAGCAACGAACAGGTAGAAGGAACGAATTCGCACCCTGGTAGGACTACTAAAGACTTTGACCAAAAAGACATGACCCGACGATTGCGATTAGGGCCTGGGATGCGCTCTTCTCGCGTTTAGGTCTACAGTTTACGAATCAGCTCGTGTCTCCCCGTTCAAGATGCTTATGGGCCGTGAAGTGGGAGTCTTCTCCGAGACCTTCCTACCCAGTAAGAAAGTGACAATAAACGGTGCCCTGGAGTGCATGTTAGATCTAAAAAAGGATAAAAACGTCTAGTTCTGCCCGGCGACACCCACAAATGACTCTAGCACACAAGAAAACTGCTTTGAAATTTTTAGTGCCTGGGCACTAACAATTACGCCAAATATGAAGAGCGCAAAAAGATAATGTTTGCAGATAAAATTTGTTAATATTTAATTTCGGAGATTTGTTTTACATTGCGGATTAATATTTACCAGTAATCAAGTCCAAGGATGAAAGGCGCGCGTTGTATATTCGTGTGTCATCTGGTAGTGCTTGCGAATCCGTGATTAGCACAGGTGGGTGCGTATTTGTTATTAGTCTTGGTTATCGATCCATGCGTCGTTTCCTTCCCATTTTGTGTCCACTAAATTAAAGCTTTCTAACACGTTTTTCTATCTGAGTGTTGTGGACTGGACTTGGCGGCTGTACACTTATTTTTGTGCGCGACGTACACTTCCTCTTGGATAGTGGATTTAACGCATAAGGTGGCTGATTTTTTTAGTATGGAATTGGTGTGACATTTCTGAGCATTAAAGGATATGGTTGACACATTTTTCACGATGTTGACCTGGTGGTTTAGACCAAGTGATTAACTGTGCCGCTTTCCCACTTCGTTGTATTACTTATTTGTCGAAAATAAGTCGCGACTATGGTGATGATGGGGAATCTGTGCATGAACATAGAGGTGGCGACTCATTACTAGTTATGTGGTGTACGGATGTTTTGTGAATGAAATGTCTAGATTTGGAAATGAGGCTGTTCTGGCACTCCTCCGCTCACTCTATACTTTTGGCCTTGGTGGTGGCTTTTGGCGTTACCTGTGGTTGTTGATTTGCTGCTTGGCCTACTCAGTGCTTTCAGTCCATGCATTCACTCATGATTTGTTCGCCTGAGGTTAGATTCGCGAAAAGTATCGCTGGATGTGAAAAACGATTCATGTGCCACGAGGTTTGGTGGAGGTAACTCATTTTTGGGGCGAACCTAACATGCTAACAACTAGAGGATTTTTGACTGCCATAGCCCAGTTCCAAGTGTGACTACACCGTTACCGCTTACCTTGAGTTGTACGGTGTGCTGGGCCGGGCAGGTAGGACAATAGTGTCTCGCAGTCTTGCTCAGCATGTCGTTACAGGGTGTTGAGGATTGTCGCGGATCTGTGATGTTGTTTAATTCTGGATGACAGACAAATATGCCTTGAATTTCCTTGTTTTCATTTGTCTTCAGTAGATCGAAGAAGCTGCCTATTTAGGGAAGATAAACATCCACACTTATGCCACTGTATTAGAATGTACACAGACTTTTCTGTATTGGAACAGGACTATCATACGCGCTTGGTGTTGAATGATTTTGTGTAACTCTGAGGGCGTTAGAGCCGCACCGTCGATCCTGGCGCAAAATTAGTGAGGCCGGAGGCCCTATCTTAAGGGAAAGGGTTGGAGTACTTTGTTTTGAGCGAGTCACNTGTATCTTCGTGTGTCATCTGTTAGTGTTTGCGAATCCGTGGTCGGCATAGGTGAGTGCGTATTTGTTATTAATCTTGTTATTAATCCATGCCTCATTTTCCTCCCATTTTGTGTCTACTAAGTTGAAGTCTTGCAACATGTGTTTCTAGCTGAATGTTGTGGACTGGACTTATCGGCTGTACACTTATTTTTGTGCGTGATGTAAATTAAAGCGTACACTTCCCTTTGGATAGTGGAGTTAACGCATGTATGGAATTAGTGTGACATTTCTGAGCATTAAGGGGTACGACTAACACATTTTCCACTATTTTGACCTGGTAATTTAGACCAAGTGATTAACTGTGCCGCCTTCCCATTTCGTTGGATTACTTATTTGTCGGAAATAAGTCGCGACTGTGGTGATCTTGGAGGATCTGTGCATGAGCATAGAGGTAGCGACCCATTGCTAGTTACGTAGTGTACGGATGTTTTGTGAATAAAATGCCTAGATTTGGAAATGCGGCTGTTCTGGCTCTCCTCGGCTCACTCTATGCTTTTGGCCTTGGTGGCTTTTGGCGTTACCTGTGGTTGCTGATTTACAACTGGGCCTACTCAGTGCTCTCAGTCCATACATTTACTTATGATTTGTTTGCCTAAGGTTCGACGCGTGTCAAGTATTGCTGGATGTGAAAAGTGGTTCATTTACCACGAGGTTTGTTGGGGGTAACTCACCTTTGAGACGAACCTAACATGCAAACAAATGGAGGATTTTGACTGGCATAGCTCAGTTCCAAGTGTGACTACGCCGTTACCACTCACCTTGAGTTGGACGTTGTGCTGGACCAGGCAGGTAGGACAATAGTGTCTTGCAGTCTTGCTTAGCATGTCGTTACAGGGTGTTGAGGATTGTCGCGGATCCCTGATGTTGTTTGATTTTGGATGACGGACAAATAGGCTTTGAATTTCTCTGTTTTAATTTGTCTTCAGTAGATTGAATGATCTGCCCATTTAGGCAAGATAAACGTCCACACTTATGTTAGTGTACTAGGATATACACAGACTTTTTTGTATTGGAACGGGACTATCATACGCTCTTCGTTTTGAAAGGCTTTGGGCAACTGTGAGAGCGTTAGAACCGCACCTTTCGATCCTGGCGCAAAATTAGTGAGGCCTGAAGCCCTGTCTTAGGGGAAAGGGTTGGATTATTTTGTTTTGAGTGAGTTACTGAGCCTTTTTGACGACGTTAAATCAAATTCATGTCAATCACCGTGCCAAAATGCGTAGGTGGAAAAGTGAGTCGTTACTTTTCCTGCAGCCGAGTCAACGTTGGGACCATTGTTATCGGTGTCGTTCACAATTAACCCTACATCATCCCGTTTGCATTTCGGTGATGCATGTCGAGGACTTTGCACAATGGTGCCCTTTGATTACAAAGCTGGTTTTTATCAAGCAAGCTTGTAAGAACTTAGTGAATGCGGGAAGTTAGTGGGATAGAAACCCAATGAATGCTGTCGTGTCATTTAAGTTGTGGGTTAAACACGGTAAAGTAGGAGTAAGTGAGGGGTTGAAATGGAATGACGGGTTGGTCTTATCCCTATCATGCCAATTGTCGACCTCACTTGTGGGTTACTTTTGACCAAGCGAAGAAGTGAATTTAGGTTAAGGTGAATGACGAAGTCGAACTTGATTTTGTTGACTTAATTGGGTCCAGATTTTCTCTTGCGTCAGTTATCCAAACATTTGCTTGGCAGGTGCTGAAGTAGAATGTGGAATTTCCGGCATATCTGGGTTCCAAGTGGAATTGAGTAGAGCTGTCAATGGGATGGTGTTCATGGTTAGGATTCACGCAAGAGATGGGGTTCCTTGTAGTCTTCCTGAAAGAATGCGTGCTTCACTTTCATTTGTATGACTGCTTTATTCCCGAAGAAATTTGTACGTGCTGGAGGCAAAAGAGGATGCGTTAAAGACATGTTTTCGGATTGAGAGAATCATGTGGGAGAGGAGTGTTTGCAATCAACCTGAGAAAGGGTTAATTGAGACATCCACTTGTGCGCCTTCGAACTCGTTCTGCTTACACACGACTTGAATGGTTGTGAATTCGAGTCTTGTGTGACCATTTCCTGAGGCCACTTTATGGTTAACCGTCAGTCTACTTTTTCACTTCTATGCGAATTAAGTAAGCGGTTATTTTTGTGTGATTAGAGAACCAAATTGTCGAGTTGCTCATCATTTGAGAACAACACTGTCTGCTAGAATGTATGAGCAATACGCTATTACATTATCCCCTTTAATCAATTTTTTACTGTGCAGACCAGCGTAAATAATGCAAGCGCCTGATGGATTAGTTTGTGAAACTAATGGGTGGAAGGGTAGGGCGGCTTGCGATATAAGTGACACAATCATGGCTAGTCCATGAAAGCTGCATTATTTTTCTCACTCACTCACAGATTTGAATCGTTTCATTGACAAAACCGACTTTTGGGCAACGAAGCGCCTACTGGGAATAAGCAGTCACAAAAGGAAGATTGGACGCTATTAAGAGAAACAAGGTGCACACTCTCTTCGAAGGCTAATTTTGCAATCCGAAACATTAGGTGCTTGAGCGATAAAAGTAATAGAAATAATCGCAAATTGGGGCACTCCACAACATCTTCCATAGAATACACAGTGCTTTAAGGAAAATGGCGAGTTTGCTTATTGTTTGAGCCTTATATACGCGTGACTGCACATCGGGAGAGGGAGTAAACCCAAGTGGTAGTCAAAAGTGGGAGCATGAAACGGTTTCAGCTGAGATGAGTGACTTAACTGTTGCTTAATGTGTATCATGCCTATAGCTAGAAGCACATTGTCAAGCAGGCGTGAATAGATCTAAAGCGAGAAGAGAGTTAAAACTTTTGATGAGTTCTTGTTGTGTTGTCACTTTGGCTCATGGAATGGACAAGTAAGGTATATCTATGCAGCTGGTAGTAGGATTCGTTTTGGTTCAACCTCTCATCACAGTGTCCCATCCTACCTGCTTCAAAAATATTTTGCAGCTCATTATTTCGTTTACACAATGTTTCCTTATGTGGTAGATAAGCCAAATCGTTTTAGCAACAAGTAGCAAATCTATGACGCAACGACCGCTAGGGGAATGGTTTGCTGTCACATGAAGCAGTTGCCTATAATAAGTGAGATTCAACAGCACTGATGTCATTGTTGGCACAGACTGACGTAGCGCAGATTGTGATGTTGAATTATTGCTTGCCTCATAGTTATGCGAGGAAGAAGTGTGCAGACGTCGTGGGTACGTGGCTCTGAAACTGGACGATACGGAAAGGACCGATGTGCTAGCCTCAAGGCGTGACTTTTTGTATCGTTATCATGCAAATCGCCTATGCTAGCACCTTTCAATAATGGTGAGTTGCAGTAGCCTTCAATTATTTGCCGCATTGAACTCGTTTATTTGTTTAGTTGTTTCTCTCGCACCAAATGTTGCTCATGCCATTTCCATTCCCAGTCATGATGGTCCACGTTCTTGACGCTTCAGGCAGAAGATAGTTCGCAGCGTAAAATCACCGATCTTCGACCTGAATTGGCGTTGCGAATTTGTGGATTTCTTGATGTGCCGGATTTGGTGAATGTATGCGAGAGCATTCCAGGTTGGAGGTGGATCCTCTCAACATGCCCATTCCCCACCCTCATACATAACCACATTAACCAGTGGAGTTGGTTAGACAAACGTCTTTGCCAGCTACTCTTCCCACAGTCCTCACCCACCTCTTTTCAAAAGTCTTCTGAAGCCATTCGATATGAGAAGGAGCAAAGTGATTTTTATGAGCGTTTCATGTCGGTGCCTGCTCGTGGCAAAGCCCCGAGAGCTGCACACTTTAGCATTTTACCAGATCATAATGTAAGAGCGATGTCGGAGGGGGAATTCGCACTGCGGATGGAAGCATCCAACATCCCACTATTCGGTTACCTTTCAATGATCAAGTACCGATCTCACACGCGCATTGTTGGTATGCATGGCTGCATTTTTTCTGTTCACTCGGCTGAAAGAAGTAAAAGTCTTATTTTTAGAAGCAGCATTAGCAGGAGAACGAGATGGACATGACTGCTGTGACTGCATAATCTATTTGGCGGATGCTTCGCGCCTCCTGAGGGATGATTTTGCATCCACTTTAGAATCTCTTGCACCTCATCAAACATTGTCGATTGCGGTGATTATAAATGCGGAGGAAGATGAGTCAAGTGAGATAGATAGTCTGGCGCGATTCATTCAGAGCCTTGGTGGCTTGGAAGGCTCTCCGCTGGCCACTGTGCAGACGAATTGGCGACTGTGATGCATTAAGCGCCATGGAGGGAACTTTACCAACTGGTCAGATTTGTTGGAATGGAGCTTTTACGACGTGATGTGCAAAAGACTTGAGAGTGCTCAGAATCACGACTGTGTGGCAGGCGAGAGACAAATCGTAGATGATGTCTTTGTGTGTGTTCATTGCTTATTTTTTCGGGTAACTGAGCTGAGAATGGTGTGTGTGAGGCATGGAATGACTTGTTTGGAATGCATTGTAGTCGTTGAGTTGCTACGCTGCTTTTGCTGGGTGGTTGGATGAGTAAAGGCAGACCTTTATAGTACTACGCTAAATGTTGTGGAGACAGAGGGTGCATCGGGTCGGTAAATGAATGAATAGATGAATCAGTTAAGCTAGAACAACTTGGAACAAGATATTTGTGAATGCCCTCTAAAATGCTCTTATTTTTTGTCACTTCGGAGCCCGAGACTGTAGAAAGGGAATGAGACTTAGGAAGACGACAACCACAAACAGGCCATTGTTCCATCGAAGATGAAATTATTGTGCTGTTTAGTTAGGATTGTTGGAAGAGAGCCGCGGAATTGTCTGGTTGCGAGCTGGCCTTGTCGTCGATTTGCATTGGTGCCTTCCACAAGTTATGGGAAGGGAAAGGACCACGGCACCATTTGCCACGTTTTCTTCCTACAATGTCAATCTAAGGAACTGTCTTTTAAAGTGGGATCATAAAGTCACATGAAAAGGAGCATCACAGGGAGAAGGTGTATTTCTTTTTGACGAATTCTTGACCGCCTTCATGCCTTAGTTGCTAAGCCTCACAGGAAACCACTTGGGTAAGCACTGCAGGGATGAGGAGAAAATGCCACGATCCAAAGTGAGGTTCAACTATTTGGAAGTCATCGCTGTTTGGCATGCTAAAGAAAGAGAGGTAAGAAGTAAGGCAGAGGCAGTCCAGTGAACCCAGCTTCAAATACCTCGTGTTAACATCTGTCATCATTGTTGGAAGTGGAGGTCGTACAAGGTCTCATTAGTGCCACCCTCATTGCTTCTATTTTCACCTGCCTAAATGCACCAGCGCGGACGCCTACACCGCATCAGTTTGAACTAAACAGTCGACTTTTAATTTGACAATGAAGCCTGCATCCACCCTTCACAGGCATCCAATTGATGGACACCGAGAGGAACGAAGCAGCATTTACAACGTCTACTTTAGTCCAACTTTCTTTCCGATGGGAGAAATAGCACTTCTGACTGTGCTGACGTCACTTGTCGAATCGCGAAGTCGGCTCTCTATCCCATGTGATAAAATGTGGTTTTCTCATGCTCTGCATGAATATTATCGAAGTTATACAAAGTAAATTGTTTGTAATACGCCGTCTATCAGGAGGGCAGCTTTGTGTGGATGTGCATGTGCCTGATCAGAGTTTGGCAAGGCTCATCCTTACTGCTTGCACAAAATAATGGCAAAATAATAGGTGGCACTTGGTGCTAATTTTGCAGCGTTTTTATTTCTACCGTTGTGAGAAGTGGAGCATACAGTAATCTAAGCGCGCATTACAAGATCATCCACAAAAGTGAAATTGTTACAGCATTCCATAAGCTGCTGCGCCACGTCTAACATGCAGCATTTAGAGAAGAGTCCGTGGAAGACATCGCAATGCTGTTGCAGTTGGATCAATCTGCCTTTGATTAAGCACATCACTTAGTCGCCACGGCTTAGCCTTCAGGTCACGCAAGTAGCCTCTTAGCCGCCTGAACGCTGATGACGCATTCGCTGCAATGCAACCACGTGACCTCTCTACGACCACGGGACTACCTCGAAGTGCTAGCTTCAAGCCAACCTTATCCTAAAAGACGGTTACTGGCATCCCTAATGTTGGAGGCCAAATTTTAACCAGAGATCGGAGAGACATCTGTCGCTGATGGGTAAATCTGTTAAGACTACAAGCAGAAGGTTGCTAATGGCGTCTGCTCTTCATCAATGACCACATTTTCGCGTTCGGCAGGATTGCTATTCACGAAAGGAGAACTGCACAACACTGATGTGTACGGTGCGTCTATCAGTGGAGACGTCAATCGATTGATTGCTTGACATCTTCTCCACCTCCTCATTGCCTCTACACAGCATAGCTAGGCAATATGGCTGGACAGCACAGAAGTCAGAGCAAGCTAATTAGGATGAACAGACGCAAAACGTTACCTGCAAGAGACAATTTGGACCCCGCCTTTATTCACATGACCCTACTTTTAGGCCAGTGTGCCCTCCGACCGTGCCACAAAATGGAATCAGGGATGATTTAATGAAATCGGGTTATCAAAAGAACCCTGACTACTAGTCGCAGAAAGTGCTGCATTTTGTGCTGGATTAGAGAGCATTAATGGTCCCCGAAAGCGAAGTCAATTCATGACGCCGTCACTTGGGCCAGCGTCACATTCGCAAGGAGGAAAGTGGATCGGTAGTGCTTAAGTCTGAGGCACAAATGCACATTCGTGTTGACGCTGCTCCACCCAAGACAATTAATCGGTACGCTTGAGACTACCGACTGTGCTGATTGTGGTGGGTGAAAAGGAGTCCGTGTGATGGTATGATATGAAAGCGCCTTAATAACCTGTGCACCAACTTAGGCTTGCAGCGGTTCGAAAGTTAGTAATGACTCAGTCCCGGCTGACCTCACTGTGCTACGTGTTCACACACAAAACTAAAGGCTCACCACGAGTGCGGTGTCCTGAACGTGGAGTTTATGGGGCCAAACCCACCCGCCTGCTGCAGATCTCTGCAGACCTCCACGGACAGGTAGACTATTCTTGTGATAATTTTTATCTAATTCATAAAACCTCGAATTATAGGAAATCGCAGAAGAGGAGGATGATTTGTCAGGCGTACGGTCCACCGTGTCATCAGCAGCAGTGACACCGCCGATCACAACGAGAGAAGTTAACGTCAAGCAAAAAATCATTCAAATTTAGCTATCTTAAAGGAATGGCATTTTCGCACAAAATAAACGATGAATACATGTCTCTTCAAAAAGAACATAGACATTCAAAACCTAAGTGCCAACAGTAAGCACAAGAATCTGCTTATCGATGAGCGCTGTACCTCTCATAAGATATTACGGAGGGGTGTGCCCAAAATTTGGTTGCTCCCATCATCTATATAACTATGCTTGACACGCGAAAATGATTGAAACTACTAGCGATACCTAGAGACTAGCCCATCGACGAAGGTACAAACACCATCCAAGCGGCCGTAGACGAGGCTTAGAGCTGGACAGGCAACAAACGCAAAATCACTTGTGCTCAGTATTTCATTGCCATGGTAGATTGCAGCTACATTGTATTTGGGTTAAATATAAGTAACTAGCCGGGTCCTTCATTGTCCACAGCTGAATGTGTGCTAGATACTACACGTATTATTCGCATAGGCTACATTTGCAGGGATTTCCTCATTCTTCTCCCCGGCTCCACGCCCATGCCTAATACGAGAAGGCTGAATGTTCTGGAACACATTTATTGCCTCACACAAAAGGTTGGACTAATGGCGAGGTAATAAAAGGTTGCGCGATGGTCATTGTCGACGCCGGGAGATTCACGTTGTGTTCCTGACTTTCGTCTAAATGGTAAGGCCAAAGCAAAATGAGCGCTGCAGTATTACAGTATTTTCTATTATTGCGACCTTAAAAATAAAATCAATTATAAGTTTGCCTAAAAATTTTAATAGATATTGATGAAAATCTAGGAAAAGACGTATTCTTACATATCTTCTAAGTGACTTTTTCATTATTCGGGCATAATCCACGTCGGATTGATTTTGTTCCTTCTCCTAACTAAGCGCTGGTAGCGAGAGTGGAGTGCTCAACACTCCCGTAAGTTGTCTGCGCTCAAACACTCTCCGCCTCCTTCTCACCCCTCATCCTCTTTGCAATCGCCGACTTCCCACGTTCACTTTTCATTCCAATCTCTCATTGACACTTTCAGGGCCACAAAGCCAATCCGCCAAACCAGAACACATACCTGAAGTCATTCTCTGTTATCACGTCTTCCCTCTTCACCATTGTTATCATCAGTAGCCTCGGATACATTCGACTGTTTCAGGCTTTGCATAATTTTAACGCAATGATACCAGTGACAGGCTGAACTAGAGTGATTAACAAACCATCAAATGAGCATAAGCACCGACAAGTGGCTAAGCCATCAAAAGGCATTCGACAAACCGACCTCCTAATCTCACCTGGACACTTGCTTCATCTCATCCTTTATTCATCCTCCTTCCACTAAGTGACTTCTCCTCGCTGCAATAAAGCACACAACGATTTGCGAGAGTAATCTCTCGCACCCTGCAACACATGACTGGACCCATGCACAAAATCCTTTCCACGTAATGCTTTTCAACGTGCCGTGAATAGTGGGGATTCAAGCTCGCTTCAGTGAGTCAATGCATGATGACAGATGAGAAGTTCCTAATAAAACAATGTGTTTTTAGTGACATCCATTTATAATAGGCAAAAGAGCACTACGTGTGCACACAACAATCTCAGTCAAGTTTGTCAATGGAATTTAAACATTTATGCGCTTAAAAAATGCATTGGTGCAATTGGTATTGCTGACATACTAATGCAGCTTTGCCAAATTTACGATAATTAAGAAATTGAACTGCGTGTCTCTCTAATGTGTTACTCTCTTGTCCAATCATCCTCCAATTTCAATTGTCGTCCGCATGACCACGTAAGCTGCTTTCCAAAGTGACAGTGCGTTCGTTTGATTGACATTTCTGCTGGCTCAACGCCGCTCCGTCAGTTGATGGACTTTGCCAGAATTGCTTCATTGTTGCAGATGGGTGAAAATTGCTACCAAGTTTCCAAGACGAGCGTGCGTAGTTATTTTTGCGACTGGGGATAGTAACCAACTGTGCACTCAAATGTAGGATAAAATTGGAAGGAATAACTTAGAATAAGCAGGTATGAGTGTTGTGTCATCACGGTCTCGTCTACCACGACCCCTGACTGATGCGAGTGTTGGTTACTGGATCGCACTTGTTCAACCACACATCGCCCAGCGAACACCAATAATGTGAGTTGAGGAGGAGGCTATGCAATGCCTATATTTCCTCAATCATACCCATCTGGCAAGAGGTGAAAAAATAACTCGAGACTTGCGATTACAAAGGCCGGCATTGTAGAGTATCAAGGCTCTACTGAGGGCAAAAGAAGGCAGAATACCAGGATAGAATACATATGTTCAATGGGCAGAGGGAGTTGAGCTGCTGGCATGGCCCGGAGACCAGCCTACGCAGCCAGGGCAATATGGCCACCTCTTTGACCCTAATTGCAAACCGGCAGTCCGAACAAACAAAGTATTATGGGTATCTCTGACACTTGGTGGAGATGCCATCGTAGTCCCCATTAGGACTGCCTTGATTACCTTTTACCTGAAAAAACGTATCTCGTCAGGGTTGGCCACCGAAGCGATGAGGTAGATGACGATATTACGATATAAGTAAAATCGTTAGCGAAAATCCTGCTAAGGTTGCACTCGATTAAAACAAGGAAATTGAAAAATGAGATGTGGCATTGGTGTTACTGCTGCAAATCCTGCGTTTTCGCCTACATTAGAGTCGAGAATATGGAGGCAAACGCGCAAATTTTCTGCACAGCACAGCCTTCTATTCTGTAATAATTATCATGCATCATGAGGGGTATTTAAAACGTATTTCATACAGAGTATGTAAGCCGTCAATCTAAAATTAGCTTTCAAAAGCAGTTTGCATATCATTAGATTGCAATTAGCTTTTAAGGAAAGATGTGTAGTTTTGTTGATTTGACATTGTTTTAAAGGGCGTTGACCTTCAAACCACTTGTTTCGTCTGCACGCTATTTAAGTGGGAGCGCAAAGCCGCCTCGGCAAGTTCGGTGCTTTTCGCGTCCGAGTTTCGTAAGCTGAAAAGGCGAAAAGGCGTAGGGTACGTTTCGTTTACCACTTTCCAGCTAGCTTAAGGATAAGCAAGGTATCCGACTTTTATAATGTCTTAGCTGTTCGTGTTAACCGATCATTTTTTTAGGACGCAGAACAAGAGGCGATTTAACAGGACGTCGTTAAAATGGTTGAAGTACTTGGTGGAGACAAAGACGTAGAATCAAGTTTGCATGCTATTGCGGAGGAACAGAAGGAGAAGGAGCAAAGTTGTAAAGAATTAGGTAAAACGATCCGCGCCCAGAATGTCCTGATTTACCTGTAGGGGTTCGCTAAACCCTATACATCTTCTTTTCAAGGCGTAAAGAATGGTGTGGAGGTCGAGCCGGACTCATTGTCAGAGAAGGACGACTGCGAATCGATTCCAGAGCCAGTGAAATCCGATGGACAGTCTTCCTTTTGTGAGCTGCCTATCGCAGGTGGCAGAGCCGTAAATGCGCTTGATATGGGGAAGACTGTGATGGAACTACTTCTTGGTGGAGTGTTGTTTACGGACTTCCTGGGGTAGGTGTCTACCACTTTTGATTTCCGGTTATAGTGACTATTATGGCCTAAAACCCATGCGTATCTCGTGTGGAGCTGCGAGACGGAAATTGAATTGTATTTTCCCTGTTCAAATGATGGACAGGTTGATGGCTGAGGAAGAGATGTATTATCCACATGACGTGGAAATTGTTCCGATTCCTGATGCAAAGAGTAAACTAGGTTATTCGTATCGCGCCTACCGATGGGTTGTTTGAAATAAATTTGAGGTGAGCTGATTTTGACACCCTTTTTGTGTATGTGAATGCTGTATTCGGTGGAAGTGTCTTTGTTAGACTACAGCTGGTGAGGTGGTAATGGGATGTGCTCAGTGCACGAGGAATGATGGATTGAGTCGGATTTGCTCAAGTGTGTTTGCTTTCGCTAAAATCCATTGGATAGCAGCTTTTATGCATCTTTAGGTGTGTTGTGTGTGTTGCGTAAGAGGTAGCTTGCCTTGATGCTTGACCCTTCACATGCTCGAAATTTGGCGACTAGTGATGGCACTGGCAGCTACATGAAATTCTTACGTTCTCCTTATCGGGTCTGAGTTACTGTGGAAGTGCAGTTTCCTGAAACCTGGCTTGCAACTCATTTCATGACTGTTCCCTTTTAATGCTGGGTTAGTGGTATTGGCAGAAGAAATAGAAATGATTGCCGCGCTTTGCAATCCTGTAGATTGAGCCTGAAATGTGTAATTTGTTTTGGCGTGTTCTACAAATGCGGGTTACTTTGTCCCTGGGGTTAAGGAAACTTGTAGGATTGCAACTGCGAACTCATTTGGTCACATTGTAGAATTTCGCGCTGCCGTGCCATGATTGATGGAAAATGCTTTGCTTTCACATATTTCCCATTTCAAAGGAAGTTTATTTTGTCTCTAGTTTTTGCGCATGTCGTGTTTCTGTCCACCCTTGAGTAAATTTTTTCCATTCCACCATTGTGGCGCTGCTTTAGTCCATTGTAATTACTTGATATCTCTACTCCTAACCGTAGGCTAAAATTAGCCCCATTGTTCATCACATTCAAAGACACTTCTCATTTAGTGCTGGGTGATCGAGTTGATCAAAGCTAACAGCAGCACTAAATGAGAAGTGTCTTTGAATGTGATGAACAATGGGGCTAATTTTAGCCTACGGTTAGGAGTAGAGATATCAAGTAATTACAATGGACTAAAGCAGCGCCACAATGGTGGAATGGAAAAAATTTACTCAAGGGTGGACAGAAACACGACATGCGCAAAAACTAGAGACAAAATAAACTTCCTTTGAAATGGGAAATATGTGAAAGCAAAGCATTTTCCATCAATCATGGCACGGCAGCGCGAAATTCTACAATGTGACCAAATGAGTTCGCAGTTGCAATCCTACAAGTTTCCTTAACCCCAGGGACAAAGTAACCCGCATTTGTAGAACACGCCAAAACAAATTACACATTTCAGGCTCAATCTACAGGATTGCAAAGCGCGGCAATCATTTCTATTTCTTCTGCCAATACCACTAACCCAGCATTAAAAGGGAACATTCATGAAATGAGTTGCAAGCCAGGTTTCAGGAAACTGCACTTCCACAGTAACTCAGACCCGATAAGGAGAACGTAAGAATTTCATGTAGCTGCCAGTGCCATCACTAGTCGCCAAATTTCGAGCATGTGAAGGGTCAAGCATCAAGGCAAGCTACCTCTTACGCAACACACACAACACACCTAAAGATGCATAAAAGCTGCTATCCAATGGATTTTAGCGAAAGCAAACACACTTGAGCAAATCCGACTCAATCCATCATTCCTCGTGCACTGAGCACATCCCATTACCACCTCACCAACTGTAGTCTAACAAAGACACTTCCACCGATTACAGCATTCACATACACAAAAAGGGTGTCAAAATCAGCTCACCTCAAATTTATTCCAAACAACCCATCGGTAGGCGCGATACGAATAACCTAGTTTACTCTCTGCATCAGGAATCGGAACAATTTCCACGTCATGTGGATAATACATCTCTTCCTCAGCCATCAACCTGTCCATCATTTGAACAGGGAAAATACAATTCAATTTCCGTCTCGCAGCTCCACACGAGATACGCATGGGTTTTAGGCCATAATAGTCACTATAACCGGAAATCAAAACTGGTGGACACCTACTCCAGGAAGTCCGTAAACAACACTCCACCAAGAAGTAGTTCCATCACAGTCTTCCCCATATCAAGCGCATTTACGGCTCTGCCACCTGCGATAGGCAGCTCACAAAAGGAAGACTGTCCATCGGATTTCACTGGCTCTGGAATCGATTCGCAGTCGTCCTTCTCCGACAATGAGTCCGGCTCGACCTCCACACCATTCTTTACGCCTTGAAAAGAAGACGTATAGGGTTTAGCGAACCCCAACAGGTAAATCAGGGCATTCTGGGCGCGGATCGTTTTACCTAATTCTTTACAACTTTGCTCCTTCTCCTTCTGTTCCTCCGCAATAGCATGCAAACTTGATTCTACGTCTTTGTCTCCACCAAGTACTTCAACCATTTTAACGACGTCCTGTTAAATCGCCTCTTGTTCTGCGTCCTAAAAAAATGATCGGTTAACACGGACAGCTAAGACATTATAAAAGTCGGGTACCTTGCTTGTCCTTAAGCTAGCTGGAAAGTGGTAAACGAAACGTACCCTGCCCCTTTTCGCCTTTTTCAGCTTACGAAACTCGGACGCGAAAAGCACCGAACTTGCCGAGGCGGCTTTGCGCTCCCGCTTAAATAGCGTGCAGGCGAAACGAGTGGTTTGAAGGCCAATGCCCTTTAAAACAATGTCAAATCAACAAAACTACACATCTTTCCTAAAAAGCTTATTGCAACCTAATGATATGCAAACTGTTTTTCGAAAGCTATTTTTAGATTGACGGCCTACAAACTCTGTATGAAATACGTTTGAAATACCCCTCATGATGCAGGTTAGTTATTACAGAATAGAAGGCTGTGATGTGCGGAAAATTTGCGCGTTTGCCTTCCATAGTCTCGACTGTAGTGTGGGCGAAAACGCAGGATTTGCAGTATTAACACTATTGCCACATTTCATTTTTCAATTTCCTTGTTTTAATCGAGTGCAACCTTGGCAGGATTTGTGCTAACGATTTTGCTTGTATCGTAATGTTGCTATCTACCTATTCGCTTCAATGGCCAGCCCTGACGCGATACATTTATTTTCTCAGGTAAAAGGTGATCAACGCAGTGCTAATGAGGACTACGATGGCAGCTCCACCAAGTTTCAGAGATACCCATAATACTTTGTTTGTTTGGACTGCCGATTTACGACCAGGGTCAAAGAGGTGGTCACATTGCCCCGGATGCGTAGGCTGGTCTCCGGGCCATGCCAGCAGCTCAACTCCCTCTAACAGTTGAATATAGTGTTCTATCCTAGTGTTCTGCCTTCTTTTGCCCTCAGTAGAGCCTCGAGACTCTACAATACTGGCCTTTGTAATCGCAAGGCTCGAGTTAATTTCTCACCTATCGCCGGATAGGTACGTTTGAAGAAATATAGGCGTTGCATAGCCTCCTCCTCAACTCACATTGTTGGTGCTTGATGGGCGATATGTGGTTGAACAAGTGCGATCCAGTAGACAACACTCGCACCGGTCAGGGGTCGTGGTAGACGAGACCGTGATGACACAACAGCAGCAGAGCATGGGCTTTGCACTCATACCTGATTATTCTAAGTTATTCCTTCCAATTTTATCCTACATTTGAGTGCACAGTCGGTTACTATCCCCAATCGCAAAAATAACTACGCACGCTCGTCTTGGAAACTTGGTAGTCATTTTCACCCATCTGCAACAATGAAGCAACTCTGGCAAAGTCCATCAACTGACGGAGCGGCGTTGAGCCAGCAGAAATATCAATCAAACGAACGCGCTGTCACTTTAGAAAGCAGCTTAGTCGTGGTCATGGAGACGACAATTGAATTTACGGGATGATTTGGATAAGAGAGTAACACATTAGAGACATGCAGTTCAATTTCTTAAATATTGTGAATTTGGCGAAGCTGCATTAGTATGTCAGCAATAGCAAATGCACCGATGCATAATTTAAACGCATAAATGTATAAGTTCCATTTTCAAGCTTGACTGAGATTGTTGTATGCACACGTAGTGCTCTTTTGGCTATTATAAAGGGATGTCACTGGAAACACATTGTTTTATTAGGGACTTCTCATCTGTCATCATGCATTGACTCACTGAAACGAGATCGAATCCCCACTATTCACGGCGCGTTGAAATGCATCACGTGGAAAGGATTTTGTGCATGGGTCCAGTCACAATTCATCAGACATGTTTGCAATCATCATTAAGTCATGATTCATGTGTTGTAGGGTGAGAGAGACTACTCTTGCAAATCGTTGTATGCTTTATTGCAGCGAGGAGAAGGCACTTAGTGGAAAGAGAATGAATAGAGGATGTGATGAAGCAAGTGTCCAGGTGAGATTAGGAGGTCGGTTTGTCGAATCCCTTTTGATGGCTTAGCCACTCGTCGGTGCTTATGCTCATTTGATGGTTTGCCAATCACTCTAGCTCAGCCTGTCACTGGTATCATTGCGTTAACATTATGCAAAGCCTGGAGCAGTCGAATGTATCCGAGGCTACCGATGATAAAAATGGTGAGGAGAGAAGACGTGATAACAGAGAATGACTTCAGGTATGTGTTCTGGTTTGGCGGATTGGCTTTGTGGCCCTGAAAGTGTCAATGAAAGATTGAAATGCAAAGTGAACGTGAGAAGTCGGCGATTGCAAAGAGGATGAGGGGTGAGAAGGAGGCGGAGAGTGTTTGAGCGCAGACAACCTACGAGAGTGTTGAGCATTCTACTCTCGCTACCAGCGCTTAGTTAGGAGAAGGAACAAAACCAATCCGACGTGGATTATGCCCAAATAATGAAAAAAGTCATTTAGAAGATGTGACTCTGCACTACGGCTTGATTGGTTCGCATGCCATGCCTGAGAGAAATTGTGGACCAAATATTTGAGCATAAGTGCACGAAGTACGTATTTAGCTAAAGCTGCTATGCAACACCTACAATGTGAGTTGTGGAGGAAGAGGTGCGAAGAAAGGAAACAGTGAGACTCACTAGCGTCAGTGCTTAGGCACACGGATCCAGTGGCTGGTGCAACTTCCTCGTCAGAAAGGGATGGCGCCGTGAAGCTGGCTGCTTCCAAGTCCACTGAGGCCGATGGCAGCTTCTGTATTTGGGGTTGCGCAATCTCGCCTGTACTCCAACTGAGCGCCGGTGCTGCTGCTCAGGTACACCATTCCTAGTTGTCAGGTCTACAAGGCAGCACAATTATTAGCCGTAGAGGAACACACAACGGTTCCGATGAATCCAACGGACCCCCACACATAGCACACTGGGAGTAAGCACAACGTATTGCTCCAATCGAGTGATGCAAAGCTCAGCGTGCGTTACGTAGATGGATTTCCTGTCCGTTTGAGTTGCAAACACTTCACCGAAATATGAAAACCGCGACGATGTAGCCGACGACACATCGACCTTTGAATTGAAGATGACAAGTTGAAATGCACGTGCTTGCGTGCGTGCGATCAGTGAAGCAGGCTGGGCACAAGTGACTGGTAGAGGGAAGGCTTTGCGAGCGATCTGAGCAAAGCGGTACCTATAAGCAAAAGCCAAGGGGTCTTTGTGGATCATGTCCAAGTTTAGTAGGATGAAATGAGTGAGGGTACAAAAGAGTCAAAGATGGACGTTGCAAATAAATGTACAAGATGTTGGTGAGATATTGCAACCTTAGTGTACTATTTTGATAAAGTGAAATTGGCGATTCCCATTTCAGTTTGCTAAACGTATTTGACCCTATCGATTGACTAGAGATGAGAGCACGAGACTATTTCGGTCGAGTTTTCACACGTTAAATCCCAGAGTTGACCAATGACGAAAGTCGACTAGCGCTTAATGAATAAAATATTAGATTGAGGTCGTGGAAAAAAAGATCAGGAAGTGGCTTTGGCTAATTAAGACAAGTGCGTAGGGAAAGTGACCGTGATGCTTAGATCGGTTTCTCTTGTCATTCAACTAAAGACTCGAAGAATTATTATATCGCTGAAAATTTAGGCAAATCATAGCTTGGATGGGTAAATATCCCTGAGATTGATCGATAGCAATTTTATGAAGAAATGGAACAAACATCATTGAATACCCGAAAAGTACCTATAAAAACGTGCTCTAGTTGAGGTGCCCTTCGAAGGCCTCCCTCCTCACGGGTATCCGGGCGTCTCAAGGCTCAGAGGTGTTCGAATTCAACGCTATCATTTGATCCAATCGTTTTTGACATACCTGTAATTATGAAGCAGCAGTTCCCCATTACTGAGGCTCATTCATCTTTTAACCTGTAAATTAGAAGTCTACTTAATTAGGATAACACATCAATAGCAATAGACAATTTTGGTCTCCAACCTATTTGTCTCAGATCGTGGCAGGCCTCGTCACAATTTCATCCTTTCCGCCCTAACTAGCTTAGTTAATAAGGGGATTGTCTGACAACTTTATTCAAGCTACATTGTCCGAAAGTCCTCCTAAACTTTGGTTAAGTTTCTGCAGACTCAGTCACACTTCTTTATGCTTGTTTTGATCTCATTATGAATGAAAGCTACTTTGAAGCAAATGCAAGGCCCATTTATTTTTAAAATGGCTTTTTTTTCATCAGTAGTCAAGTCTACAAGTACTTTTAATGAGTCCGAGACAGTTTTACAAATAAGCACGCAATCGAGTTATGCGAACCTATCTTTGGTGCCAGCGATACTCACTTTGATATCCCTGCCACAATGTACTGAAGATTATTTTAAAAAGAACTTAGAATAGTTATTCGAAACTTTATTGGTGCATGTCTTGAAAAGCGGGCAAATTTGTAAGGCGTTTTAACTTACCACAGCAAGGCGGATCCAAAGAGCCTGGATTGACGTTTGCTTCGGGAGCCAATGCAGATTTGCCAGGTTTGGAGAGGTCAAAGGAGGACATCTGCATGATTCCACCCTTGGAGAGGTCCGGGATGTATCTGAGCATCTTCTCTGTTACAATGATATTAGGATCAATGAATACTTCTCTCTCACCTGCCACAACAGTCTGAGCAAGCACACCGGCAATACCGCTGCCAGAGATATTCTCACCTATGGGTGCTCATCCTTTGCCTTTAAATTCTTTAACATCTTCAAGATTCGTCCCCACCATAGAAGCATATTTGCCCAGCATTTTTTCCTACAACTAGTTACAATTGAAATTAGGCTTCTTTTGCAGGCTCGATGCATTGATGCGCACTTGCGGTCTATGAGCAGGCGAAAAAATTGGACCTACTTTCCAAGAACACTTGCTAATTGAGTGCACGAAGGAGCTATAAGTTTTTCAGAGTCTGTAAGAGGCCACAATTCCCTTGAACATTCTAAAATCCTTTCCAAAGGCCTAACGAAACCTATACTTTTACGTTTTTACCAGGCCAGTTCATGCCATTATGCGGCACACAAATTTGCTTAATTGTCTGGATATTGCCACGCCATAAGAAGAGCCTCGTGATCCCACTAACAAATACGATTTATTCTAAAATAGGCGAAAATACGTGGTAATCCCTGCTATCCTTCCTCCACAATGAGCTCTCTTAGAAGGCGTTCATTTTAATTAGCTTGAAGTGAAAAAAAGAGCAGTTGTCATCTATTGTATTTTGACGGCGCACGCATTTCGTTTGTTGAAGTTTGGAAAATTTTCAGTTACAGTTAAAACGCATACAAATTGAGCATTATAAATGTCGATTTTATCTTCCTCAATTTGTTGAACGCTTCGCATTTTTTAATTCCATTGTGAAGGCTAAATCTTACTCTATTTCTCAATGACAACTTTGATTTAATTTATGCTGAAACGTTAGTATGGCAGTGACCACTCAAAAATAATGTGTTCTCAAATACTTTTACTTTAATGAACTATTGATGGCACGATTTGATGAGAATTGTACGCAAAAAAAGATTAAAGCCATGAAATTGAGACTAGCAGTCTAATGATGCATCGCGCATGCGAGCTTCGAGTTCTGTCAAGCAATGACGGCTCCGAAGGGACCCGAAACAGGCTCCGTACAGTGAGCCTGTCTCAAAACGCAAATCAGCAGCATAAGCATTAGGAGTGTATCCGTGAAAGAGAGGAAGCTTTAAGCTAAGTACACATAATTAATTTGATGAAATTAAGTTTGGTCAACTTTGAACGTTCGATTTAATTTACCCGCACTGTTCTGCAGACAATCTTTCAATGGATCAAAACACACGATTAGTAAATCATCTATGACGTTCATCGTTTAATCGACCTTTCGTCAAAAGCATAATTCATAAAAGGGAGGCAGAAGTATAGTGTGCACCAAGGAAAGGCAAATGGCTAGTAATGAAGTGGGGAAGACTTTACGTGATGATCAAGAAGTGAATAAAATGTAGAATGCTAAGGTGGTATTTTACCCAACAGCCAATGAATATGAATTACACACACAACTGGACAACCGTATGTTACAAATTAAACTCGCAACGATTACGTATCTAAGCTATTTAAAATAAAGCAATGCTTCTCAATAGAATCACATGGCATCAGAATCTCTGAATTTCGTTTTCTAACAGCCAAATTTAAATCCGCACCTTTCGCACATTATTAATATTCCTTGACTTAAAATAACTATTGATGTTCCATCTGGTTTCAATGAAGGACGGAAGTTATATACGAAAGGGACATATTGCTTTGCGCCCTTTCCTTAAAAATGAGAAGATCAGGTGATTTCGAGAGGTAAGCTTGCCTGATTTTCTTTGCTTGTATTCATGCTCTAAATAGCTGTCAATAAATAAGACGCAGCTCCTGGCAGCTCTATCTTCAATGCGAAGCGGTGTGAGCTACTGTGGATTTGTCCCACGTAGAGCATCAAGACAAAGCAAGCATACAACTCAACTAACTGAAATTAACAATTGCAGCGTGTAGAAGCATCTAGGGTAGGACTTTCACTCCATTCGAACCAACTTCCTCGTTGGAGACTCACTTCATTTAATGCTACAGTATCCTTCTTGAATCCCATTTGTGATCCGAAAATCTACCACACGAATGTGTAGTAACGTTAGCAACAGAAGAGTTGCGAATTTCGTGCACCCCAACAATCACCCCGATCACGCGTCCCGCACAATTTGTGTTAGCAACAGGAATCAGAGTACACTTGAAGCGATGCCTTCGTGAATACGTTGATTACGTGAGTAAGGCACGCTCTCCCTCGCACCCTACCAGCTGATCACCGTCCAGATGGACGGAATGCTAGAAAAAACTGAAATGAGAACAAAGCAGCAAGGTGGAAACATGGGGCACTTGAATAAAATCGTAAACTATGTCGTTTATTGTATGGCTTTGCTATGCTAGAACATTAGCCGTAAAATGGTGATTAATATAAGAAATAGTCTAGGTGAAGAGTGTTGAAGAGCCTGCTATGGCGACTCATGGGGAAACTGCCCTTAATATTCAGCAAACACACGCCAACTCAAGATCTCGTGCCAATCAATACGGGCTGTATAAGGGTCGGTATTTAAAGACGGTTCACCACGATTTCATTTACACTATCCTTTATAGAATTTTTGCTCAATTACTTAAGTGTAAAGTGTAATTGTATGAAATAAGAAGTGCTTCTGCCAGCAATAAAGCTTACCACCACCCAAGAGCTAAACCAATGACCTGTAGACCGCAATCGAGAAAACGAAGAGCCTAGCGCTTTCTGGATGCCACCTCAGCGGTCTTCGCTCAAAAGCACTCCCAGACAGCCGGCGCGCAGAATTATTGTTGATAGAGAGAAGAGGTGGCATACATCCAGCCAAACGCTAAACTAAAATGGATAAAATAGGTGACGTTGAATTTAAATACTCCTTCCTTACAGTTTATAGCCGGGAGGATTAAAATATCTTTGTCCTACAGAAGAACTACATCACACAGTCCCTAAAGAAACCATAAAATCCAACTCAGGGATAGTAGCCGAATAGCGGCCGGAAACTAGCACTTGCAAGTTAAACACCCTAAGGGAATCAACGTCGACACGTTTCACATCATGTAGCCACCTTACTGAATCCAGGACATGGGCTGTTCAAACGTTTGTAGTTGAATTCCTCACTGTGTGCGAGTCGGAAACTGTTTTTTTCATTGTATACTTGGTGGCAGAGGACGCTGCCACACCAACTTACCTATCGCCAGCACTTCCTTCTGTAAAATCACGGAACCAAATTCTAGTCTAGCGGTTAGTACTCACGATGCCCAAGAGGCCCTGTGCTCCCACCTCCTACGAACGCAGTGTTTCCAGCGTGTGGTAGACATGTGTTCCAGCCATCTTCGTCTCCGGACAACATGTCACACCAAACTACACGACAATTAGATTTCAACCCTATGTGGATAAAAAGTAATGCCCTAAATAATATTCCTTATCTTGTCGCCGTTTCGGTGAACAAATGGCAAGACCATGAAGGAGTAGGAAATAGCAGTTGCTAATGCCGACTCAGGTAGAAAGCAGCGAAGACGCACAAAATGTGACAATAATCATGATAGAGAATTCTTTACGATTGTGTACCAGAAGAGAGAAGATATGCCGCCGAGGGTTGAGAGAGGTGCCACGGCCATGCGTGGTCGGTTCGTCGGCTCGTCATGGTTCAATGCAAGAGTTGCTCACCACCAGAAACGTGCCCACATGAGCGAGTCATGGAGCACTTGATGGGAAATTGATGAGTAACTCACAGAACATGACTTCACCCACCCCATTCTCAACAAGTTTACCGCATGCCATATGCTTTATTATGTTCTTTCGACTAAAACTGGTTTTTAATAGAAAAGCTCATTTGCCTGCCAAAAATTTCACCTACGAACCTTTAACCGATAAGCTCGCAGCACTTATAACGGGCGAATCATAATACAAAGTTGAGAAAAGTGCCTTACGGAGTACATGGCGAGCTCAATTGCACAAAATCAGGACGGCAAATATATGTGACGCTGGAAGTAGAGGTAAACACTTACTGTAGTCACTAAGAGGCATCAAAGTCAACAGGAACACAGCCGCACTCACGGTGGAGAAAAGAAACGAGGACAGACTCGATTTTGTGGCATTTGGGGCTCCACTGAGGGCGTAACCTTTAAAGCATTCGCCTCCACGCCCATTCTCGTTGCCATGAGACTGAGGTTCACCGCCTCACGGAAAGAGAGCAAAATAAAGCGTGTTGCCGAATCGGGCGATGAGGTTCTTGATGAAAGAGTGCGACAGCTTCTCTCGGTTCCCTAATGACGGCACTGTACAGAAGAAACGATTCTCTTACCCTCTGCAACTGAGAAACGGAGAGCAGAAAGCGATCGAGATGGTGCATATCTCTTTTGGCTGATCTCATGCGTGGCTGATGTGTGAGCAGCGATGAGATAGTTGGTTAATCACTCCTACAGCAGCATCCAGGTGGCTGTGGTGGCAAGGCTGAGCACATGACCGCCATTCACATGTCAGAGGGTAGTATTGATGAGCCATGTATTTGTTGCTTTTGTATTTCCTTCACGTCGTGTAGAGTGGATCGCTGATCGAGTGACTGGGTAGGAGAAAAGCATATGATGACTCCTCAGTTGAAAAAAACTCCAAAACTAAACCATCTAATTAGTTCAATCATCCGTGCATTGACCCTTCTGTTCAGTCTTCCATCCAGTCATTGCTCTATTTACGTATGCAAGCCTTTTACACTCTTAAAGGCGTTCAAAGGCAAACAAAATCCGGCAGCGGTTTCAGCACTAACGTCGAGTAGGTGGCAAATTAGGAGCATAACTGAAATGTCTGGGAGATTAGAGAAGGCGTGGCTTAGGATGCATATTACTGGAGCAGGTGTCTTTTCAACGTCATTAACAATAAACGTCAATGACATGTGAGACGGAGGTGTAGACACAGATGAATCGCTAAAGGATGACGGAGCAGCAGTGGTGGTGACGTTTGCGGCACGTGGAGAACTGGCGTCATCGTTGAGCGCAGCACTGCAGGCTACATAAGGTTAGGTGGCGGAGAGGCTGGAAGCAACCCAGCGCAAACATGCTGCCTCAACTGCAGCCGTCCGGGCTGCATCGATGATACAGGAAGTGAGGCTGGCAGAGACTAGAGCGGAACCTTAATTGAGTCCAGGCCATCGCCACGGAATTAGAGACGAGGATGGCTGAGTTCCTAATGATGACTATCGCTCTTTGTCCCCTACATTTGTAAGCTTTTATCGCTCTTATTTGCCTATTCATTAAGCTAGGTACTCATGAACTTTATATCAATTTTTATTCCGTTCCCACATAACCATCCATCAGCCATCACCTATCATCACTTCTCACTTTTGTACCCAACTCAACAATTTGGTTTTATCTGCTCGATGTCATATCAATTCTTCTGATCAAGTTATTTGGTAATTCGTTTTAAGTTTTCTGACCGTACTCTTGGATTAATCACATGTTTTGAGATTGGCTTAAGATTTTCCTTACGATGATTACGTGCACAGCGTCTCCATTGGTGGTGTACGTGGTTGAAGCGTGGAGATGTTAATATGCTTGAGGTTGGAGGGGGTTGATTTGTTCTAGGTATGCGTAATCACCACTAAATCAATCTCTTGTAGCTATCAATAAGTTCGTCTTATTTGTGGACAGTGCTAGCCACAGACACTGAGCGCGCGTCTAGCTCATGTATCAGTGGGCAATCGTCTGCACGTTCAATGTGTGCTCACCGCTTGAGAGATTGATTTGGGTGACAAGGCAAAGATGAATACATTTTATGTGGAGAAAGGAGGGAGGGGCAGGAGAGGGTGGAAGGTCAGTGCATGACGATGAAGGTGGTGACGCAGTGGCAGTGGACTCTCTTCTAAGTGACAAACTCGGATCTTGGGACCGGTAAGCTGCACCACTTTTCTCACCCCATGGATCATGTTTGTTTTCACCCATCGTTTGGCGTCAAATTCAGTCAAAGTACAATTGACCCTTATAGAGACTGAAAGGCGATTCGATTGCTTTCTCGTGTCCACCTTTTCGTCTCAATATAGCCCCACTACATTCCTCTATTCTTTGTGCGTTGAAAGCTCACGACTAGCCTGTGCTTACCACACTGTGCCTGCAACTTGCCATACAGCGGCCAGTCTTTGCCTACTGTGAGAGTTTTGTGTTTTGTATTTTCTGAAAGCAATTGCCATCGTTGGTTGTCAGTGGTCACTCTGTAATGCCTGATGGTTGCTATGTCGAGGTTACCATGTTTTTTGTTTTCAACTTGAAACCGTTTGTTTTTTCGAGTGCCTTTTTTCGCCTTTTGCTTTCCTGGAAGTCCGTACCAAGTTGTATCCTAAGGTAAATGTTGTATTTTTCCAATCATGTGAGGGTGTTTGCATTGTTCCGGCTTTTAAAGAGCAATCAAATTGGTCAGCTCGGTGGGTAGCGCCAGCGCTGATGCTATTGTCCAAACTGCAGGTGGCCATGGATCTGTTCAATGCCGGGTTGATTAGCTCTTCTGTGACTTATGGCTAATCTGTGCTTGAAATAGCAGCAGAGCAGGCAGAGGAAGGTGTGAATAGCAAAGAAGGGGAATAGTAGGGTTGGGTTAGGGACGAGCTTGATAGAAGCGATGGGCTGTGGAGTTGAAGTTAAAGTAGATGTGGTAAAGGCTGTCCAGGATAGTGACGTTCGGCGATTAAATGCATTATGGTCTTGCAAATTTACAGTTTTTATTAGTTTGCGAGTTAGGACTTGGGTTTGGCACGCTTGTGCATTATAAGTTGAATTTTTTATATTTTATTAATAAATATGAAGGAATTTGAATGTAAAGCAGTCGCGTGAGCTTGTTTTGGATGGTCTTACTCTGGTTGTTGCCGCAATGTCCTCAATGGGAGGTGCCATTGGCGAGGTGTTGGGATCGTAAACACATGCGGTTGAGCGCAGACGGAAAAGATGACTGTGATTGGCGAGACGTTGGGGGAAGGGTGGTGGTGGAGGTCAGCCAGTCCTCCCGACGTTAGCATTAATGCAGTGCTGTGGACAAGGAAGAGTCTTTCAAGACGTTTCTTTCCTTGTGTCGATAACAATTTGCCTTTTTGTATTCCGTGAAGCTAAGGGTTGCAATTTCTGCAGTTCAACTACAGCGGCACATCCTCCATCCAAATGGTCGCTAATCCTTCGATTTGTAAGCGTCCAAGTAGTGCCTGTAAAACAGTTGTGCAGAGAATGCCGCTGTTAGCGCACTTTAATCTACTCAGGCTAGTATCTCACACATTGCCATCGGTTCTAACAGTTGGCGATGCAATCCAGAAGTTTTCGACGCTTTTTGGTAAATGGCTATTTTAGCTCAACGCAACAGTCATCCATTTTGTACTGTTTAATGATGGGCTACTTTATAAGGTCTGACATCTGCCAACCCTTTGAATGTGCAAATCATTGCAAACAACAGGAAGGCATGTCAGAAGGGAACCTATCGTTAAAACAATTAAGAAGACATTACGGCCTTTTCCACCATCAGCCCACTGCACAAAGTGGCACCTAATGTAGCCGGTTGTTTGGATTCATAGTGGATGTTTACCCTCAGCGGTCACGTCTTTGTACTACATCCACACAACCACCACCTGTAGCACTTGGCATAACTTTGACGGCTGTCGTCAAGCCTCAAGCACTGCCATCGAATGATCTCAAAACTACATGCAGTCAAGCCGCTGAGGAGCCGTTAGCATAGACTCAGTTTAATCACTGCGTTCCTCTTCGTTTACTTGTTTTGCTCACCCTCACTCCAGTCCCCTTCCCCATGATGATTTCAAATTCTCACATTTGTTAGCAAGAGCCATCAAGTAGTGGTAGCATGGTTGCGTGGCAACACACCTTAGACAGAATGTCACAGTGTATGTAATGTGCTTGGGGTGTGGTAGAGTCCTTCATCATACTCTGACAGTTTCATTGGCCGCATAGCAGCTGCAGACAAACGCCTCAGTGCAACAGTTTTATGTCAAATCCATGTGGGTGGATTTATATCCTCCTTTCAAATCATCTCTGTGACAAATTGGCTAGTGACGTCTGGGTGAAAGCGAGATGAGTATATCTTGACTAATATCTATCACACGCTTAACGATACTTGTTTGTCCCACTTTGGAGCCTTGCTAAGGGAAATTTTTACGGACTCGCTCAGCAGCTGGAGAGATTTTATTCTTCCCGTTTTTGGCGATGTGAGTTTACTGTATGCAAAGATCGTCTGTGTTGTGCCTAGGGACAGCTAAGGCTTTGGAGAGAGCACTGCAAATGTCATCAGCATCTTTATCCGGTCGCGGAACATTTGTGCTGGCTTCAGTGCTTTTCTAGTTGGAAGAAGTGCCTCCCCAAAATGTAGGCGAACTTAGACCTAGAGCAGGGAGGTAGCAGGGAGGTTGGAGTAGACGATATCGAACCACTACAACATTCCTACCGGCTTTCGCTGCATAGAGACCTACAGAAATTTTAGTGTAGCTTAGCGCAAGGAGGCCAAAACTCGCTTCCTCTCATTCCATAACTCCACAGTTGAACTTGCTGTCACGGATTTTCTGTTGCTGTGAATACATCGTGACGTAATTCCATCATATCACGTCCCTTGTGGTTTCAACAATGTCAGCGTGGTCCCTCGGAAAGTCAGTCAAAATTAAAAAAGGATGTGCTATCGCAACGTCGGGTACTGATGGCATCCTTTCAATTACCACAGCGCGTGACTTGCGTCAGCTAAATGACAGTGACAAGATACCCCACTGCTGAGTAAACAGAAGACAGCTCTAGACAATGTTAATGCCTTTTTATCTAATGAAGAAACGTTTATACCGTTGAAGTGGAAAAACGTTTAGTAGTTGACCAAATTAATCCAGGGAGGGAAAGCACATGACTCGCCGAAATCTCCACATTCCGATGACGACTTATCCATGCAGCGTTTATGGACACGCAAGAATTAATCCTCGCAAAATGTCGTTCCCTAGAGTCAGCTCTGCAACTTTCCCCCAACATTTGGTGCGATATAACATTTGTAACATTTTCTAAGTAAATTATTGCAAAGTCATTTTCTCACTTGCTGATGAAATTGCCATTGGGATGAATTCAATCAACTGTCTCGAGTCTTGTCAGAAGGCACGGCAATCAGGATCATCTCTGCTTCGAGTGCACCTCTTTCAGCTTCCTTTCCATGAAGCTGGTAAAGAAGAGAGGAATTCGGCTAATGAGATTCGTGAAGTCTTGTTGGGAATTGAAATTCGTGTTTTCCTCAGGAACTGCCAGCCCTCTATTAGCCAATAGTAACGAAACAGTTGCCACATCTTTTAATGTGAACAAATTTACCAGGAGACATCCATTCGATTTCAGGATAAATGTTTGTGCTTTCACTAAGTGCAAGCTTGATATTTCGCGTTCCTTTGCACACAGTTGAAGATTGTGGCATGAGCGAACACTGTGAAATGGAGGAAACGGCAAGACCGCACCAAAGAAAACGGTTGGATCAGGTGTTGGTGTGACCCACTTCACTGCATAAACTTACATCTTCGCTGAAGCGATATTTTCCTACCTTCGTGAATTTAGATGAAGCTTGCTCGTTGTGAGGCAATAAAATACGTCCAAACACAATAACTAGCAATGAGATTGTGCGTTTGATTTGGATGAGTGTGTTTTAAGCTTCAATACGATTCGCTGGTTTCCTCGAAAAATTGGAAGAACTTGTGCACGCTTGTCACAATTAATGCGTCAGTTGCCCTCGCTTCTGTTCTGCAGCTAGAAAAGAACCCATGTGCGCCATGCATAAGTCCTGCTGTCACAACGCCAGTATTTATTTAGTCATTTCTGTGGAATCTATATTCACAGTCTCATTTCATCTTGTTCCTATCAAATACAGTTCTTTGTCCCTTGACATAAATCAAGCGCTATTGCAAGTGAAAGGGTGCTCTCAGTACACGACGTCGCAGTTGCACATTTTCCATTTATCTGGCGTTGTTCAAATCACAATGGACGTGAAGTGATGTACCTACTCTACGGGGTATTCACACCCACAGTAAAGGCGTGGCAGCAAGCCCAACTATGGAGTTGTGCAATGGCAGGAATTGATTGTGTAGTGCGTGGTCATCAACACACCCGACCAGCCTCGTCGGTCCCTAAAAATCATGTTGTTGTGAATTCGAATGCCTTTTGACTCATGTTATCGTCGCTTTCTACAATACCGAAAGTCAGTAAAAAGCTTAAAAGAATTCAACGTAGTCCCACCTCACATGGAAACGCAGCTTTGACCAAATTCACCCTGCTCCAAAAGGAGTCAATTGATATCCATCGCAGTGTGCGATAAATTTTAATCGTTACTTCGTTGTGGCACTGGTCATGCCCGAATGTTTCCCAATGGGTGGATGGAAGCGGTGTGCACTGCAAAGAAAGACATTTGGTGGTTCAGATCGTCGGGTGATAAAATCCCAGTTTGAATGATTGATGGGCAGTTTGTGGCGTGAAGCGTTTGCGTATTGCGTTTGTCCTTTTTACTGAATGTCTATTGCCCACAACCAATTTTTAAGGTTGCAGGTTCAGTTAAAGAAAAATCTGGACTTTTTAGATTAATCCATTTTGGAATCAAATAAGAATGCTGTATCAATGGTGCCGATGCGATTGGAATCGACTCAAGAATTTTTGGAAACTCTAAGTTGCAGAGGAGGACGCGCAGGTGGCTTGAGATGAAGTGATGCTGTCTACACATACAATTGAGCTTCCTTTTCAGCAAGCACTTCCGGTTTGATTATACCTTCATTTGCATTCTTCGTTGCTATGCAAACTCGTCACCTCGGCGTGGGCAGTCCAAGCCAGTGTGGCACTTGCGTGTTGCCTCCTTCTCATCAAATGGCACTTCACTCACTCAGTTGATTCAAGGCATGTACAAATGCATCCATCCAGAAGATGTGTAGATTCACTTCAGCTTCAAATTCCTGGTTGTAAAATTTGGCAGGAAGGATGCTGGCGGCACCAGTTTGACTGCTGGAAGGCGAAAGAGAGATCCACGAAATTGGGCAATAGTTTGTGGGAAATGAAAGTTTTAGGGTGCGGAAGACGATTCACAGTCTACATCCGAAGGGTTTTCGTAATTTTAAGCTATGCAGAAAGTTAGGGAGTAAAGCACTATTTCGTGCGCTCTACACCGCCTCTGCTCTCCTCTATTCTTGAATAACGAGATGACTGCCACAACTGAAGGTTCTGCTGATCGACTGAGAATGTGGGACTTTCATCCTGCCTAGACAGGCAGTGGTGGCACCGACTAGATGCATTAACTTCTACTTGGAGAAATTTAATTGCCATTACAAATAGGTGTTTGCTACTTTGAATGCAGGTTTATGAGGGAGAGTGGTTATTTTGTGTTCTGTCAAGGTGAGGGACTTCAACATGCTGTACTTTTGCCCCACCGTGATGTGGACACTCACCTGCCTTAAGCAAACCCTAATAGCGTCACTTCGCCAACTCAGAAGTTGTAGAAATATGCAACGTCCGAGCGAGCAATGGACGAGGCAATATAATAGACAGCAGTAAAAATGAATAAAATATGTGCAATTGCAACGTCGGATACTGACAGCACCCACTCAATTGCAATTTCATTTGATGTTCGTCAGCCAAAAGCACCACAGAGGTGCTGACAAAAACACAATAAATGCTAAAGTTAAAAAAATAGAAGGCAAACAAATTGAAGGTTGTTTCTTTACGATCGGCGTAAGCGACGAAGAAAATAGCACCTTGGCCGTGCCAAACGAATTCCACCTTGTAAACACACGTTGTTGACTTCCTCCAATCCCGCACTGAAGCATGTCCGACACATCACCCACCTTCATTGAAATTTTAGCACAGACCCGCCTTTCTAAATCAAACTTATCAGATCACACAGGATCGGCTAATTTAAAAAATTTTAAAAATCCCTCACTTCGCTTTTCAGGCGACCAAACTGTTTGTCCGATGTTGGGAGCCAGTCCACAAATCGCATCAGTACGTGCCAACACATTCATCCGCATCAAATGCATCTTCCCTACTTCGCTGTCATCCTATTCCACTGCTAGCTACTTTGCGAATTCCTATTTATGGCCTCGGTCCGAGTACTCTTTAACAGAAGTCACGAGAGGAGTGAAATTATCGATCCAGTAGCGATGTGGGTTCATGCAGCGAAGCCAGCTACATCAACACCTAATTGTCCTCCCTTTAACTCCATTCTTTCCACTTACTGCTGCCTTACGCACACGAAGCATTGAACGACTACTCTATGAGGAGTGGAAGCGAAGCTTATCGAGCAGTCATTTCTGTTCCATATTAGTTAAATTGTGTAAGTACACTGAGTCTTGCTAATTCTGACGATATTAAGAGCTGAGCAATTGGAAGGGAAAATAAGTAGGTCCTGTGTGCGCATGCGCAAAATGGTTAAGCACAATGCCTGAATACTTACCACCATTAATTAGCTTAACAGACATTCAATCAACGACCTTAGTGACCACTGAGTGTCAGCCTGACTGCCTCAACCACCATCACCTCTATCGTTACTTGCAACATATCTACTTCACCTGCCCAATCAAAGGTGACCCAGCAATGCAACGATTCGAAGCATTGAACGCACTACCGTAGATCGCAGCTAAATTCGTGGAAGGAGAGTGGGTCCATTATTGAACTAACACAAAATTCCTACTGACCTTGGTATTGCACGCACCCTTCCAGAAGGCGTCGTAAAAAGACGTTCCAATTCACGACGGCATGCTGCTTGAAGGCTGGCAGAGCTGGTGGTCGTGGTTGGTGAACGCGAACCAAGAACTCAAATCATCCCATTCCACAACTTCACAGTCCGACTTGCTACCACACATTTACTTGCGGAGTGAATAACTCATGACGCAAGCACATGACATCACGTCCATTGTGACTCTACACAATGCCAGTGAAGAAAGCAATGAAAGATGGATAAAGATGTGTGATTGCAAAATCGGGTATTGATAGCACCCTCGCCATTACAATCGCGTTTGATCTTCGTCAGCAGTGCACAGTGACACGAAACCGGTACTGCAAATTAGCTGACGGAAAGACTGGATTTGGTTGTTTCAAACCAAATGAGGCAACAAATGCGAAAATTATGGAAATAGCTAAGTAGATGCCGATGCTGTGACAAGAGGAAAGGAGGCGCAACGAATGTGGAATTCATAACTGTCAAATTTATCGTGAGAAAGTGACCGCGATCTGCATGATTAACAATGAACATAAGACTTGGTGCGCGCTGAACCAACGAAGCCTTCTATGCAAACGACTTTCACTTCTCTGCACACTACACTGCATTCGTCCCTCTGTCTTTATCAACATTCTGGCTCGCCCCTTGCCTTTCGAGTCAAGCATATCCGAATGGAGAACAACTGATGCACTATTTTTTGCGACCCAGAAAACACATCCTCATATTTACTGGACTAAAGCGATCACAATGATTTGTCCGATTCCTCGAGGCAGTCAGCGAATCGCATCGGAAGGTACAAACATATCCGTTCACATCGGAATCAGCCTCTCCACTTTTATCCTCCGTTGCCACTCACTGCCATCCGCTGTGCTGAAGCCCACTTTATAGTCGCGCTTCGAGTACACTTCAACGGCAGTCACGAGAGCAGTGAGAACATCGCTCCAGTAGCAATGTATGTTCATACAGTAAAATCAGCTATGTCAACGCCCGACTGTCTTTGCCCCGACTCCAATTGATCCTTTTGGTGCACCTTGCCGCTTTACCCTTCTAACACTGCCTTAGTACTTGTTTTTATGCCACTATTGTATGTTGGTGTCATTATAATTGGAACTGACTCAATGGACATGGGAAGATGTGGCAGTTAGAGTCTGAAATTGTGTGCAAATAAACGCAAAACTTCAAGTAGGTACATGCTAAAAGCACAATGAATGAAGAATTAGCATACTCCACAATTCTGGCCTTTTGATCTCAAATGAAATACGCATTTCCTTGTAAAATAGGTCGCTTCCAAAAGACATGTGCTTGAAATAGAAATGAAGCAGTGCAACTCTTGCACGCCTACACGTTAAGTTAAGGCTGACCGACTCTCAGGCGGACACAAATCCCAAATTCCAACACAACCTCATTACTTGCATTAACCTCAACACCCTTTCCTGTTTCAGCCCTTTCTCTCGGCTTAGAAGCCCTGAGCCGAAGTACTAATCGCAAGTTCCTGGGAAGAGAGATTTGCTCCTCAACTAATTTACGAATGGAGGTTAATGGAGGTGTACTCGAAGAAGCGGCAACCCTAGTCGCTGTGTCTCCAAATGCCTACCCAAACTTTTGGCTGAACGGGCCTCCAAATACCACTCAAGAGAGTTAATTTGATTGCCAACAAGGACTATTCCTCTTGGCTTAGTGCAAAATTTCATTTTTTACTTATTATATTAAAACCTGTTAGGAATGTTTCGAGGCACTAGTTGTCGATGGCAATGTGGGAAACTGAGTTGCAATGCTCACTCCACTTGCCCACAATTTGCACGGACTAATTTTGTGTGTCCACAACCACTGCACCGATGCGTCACGCAGACACGTAGAGATGTCGGTGAGTGGATTCAAGCACTACTGTTAGTCCCTTCGTTGGACGGCGAAGAGGGCCTCTCTACTGCATAGGGAGACAGTGGCATTGTCTAAGGCTGTTCTTCGTGTTAATGGCAGTATGAGACAAAATGCCCAGCATCGTGATCAATGTGTGCTGGGCAGCCTTTTCCAGGGTATCCATTCCTGCCGTGTTCCACAGAAAACTAATTGTACTCTTGATAGTGTGCCAGTCGTAATGAGAAAAGTCGTCCGCAAGATGATGGTCGCACTTCCAATCAGAAAAGTCGTGGTAGAAGCAGGCGATGGTGTAGAGTGTGCAGCATTCTTTGGCTAAATTGAACACTATGCAAAAAGATTGAAGGGCGTAAATAACCCGCCATCTGACCTGAAATGAAGTCTGTTATTCAGTTCTTCCCACTGTTGGCCACTTGACCGTGTTGTCTCACTTGCCGTAAAATACAGGGCACTTGGGCTTTTGTCTGAACGTGCCTCAAGGAAATTTTGAACGATTCTCGCTGAAGCCTCAGGAGTTACCATTTCCCCCACACATGATAAGTATGCGACACATAAGTAAGCGAGAGACACGGAATTACTCGCATCTAATAAACACTTCGAGGTGAAATATGTGAGAAGCTCTTAATCCTTAGGTAAACACACAAATATTTTCACTGATTTCAGTTAAAATGGTAGGGAAGTAGGTCTTTGCATAGTAAGAAGGCGCTTAATTGAACTGACATGCAGCTTTCTCCCAACCGCATCTATAAGCTGCGTAGAATGGCCTGCTTGACTGCCTACACGCACCCTCACCCACTTGCATTGGTGGTGATTCCGACTTGTCTAAGTCTACGTACTGTTATCTCTTACACCAACCAAAGCTCAATGTACTTGAAAACGATGCATATTGTCAAGGCGACGTCCTGTGCGAAGAATCTCAAAGTTGTAGATAAACTGCTACAAGACGCATCTTCATCAGGTCAAACTAGTAATCCGCGAAGCAAATTTTGGTGTTATCTTTCACCTCTAAGAAATAAATTAGTTAAATTGAAGTGTTTATAGCTTAATAGCTAATAAATAGACTTAATGATGGAAGTTAATTCCGTCCTGTCCTGTTAGCACCTACTACAGCATAGGATTCAAGTAGGATCATTCAGAGAAGTAAAATCGCTTCGGAAGCATCGAATAGTGGTTGGCAGTAAGATGCACACAATTTCAAACAACTACCCCATCAGGAAAGAGAACAGAACTTGTCGCGAAGTCAGTTTGCTTAGTATCATCATGATTGTAAGCCAAAATATGTCTTCCTAAATGCAGAGATAGCAAAAGATGAGCGATTGGAAGGAGGGGGGTGAGTAGCTCTTGTGTGCGTATGCGTGGAGACGTCTGTTACGTGGTAATGTTCTGGTCACTGCACTGCAATTTGACGGTTCTCGGTTGAATGGCTTCGCTCAGCCTAGAAACAATCTCTAATTGCCACTACTTCCTGTGCGATTAATGACAAAACCGTGGGGAAGATCGACGGTTTATTGAGGACCAAACGAATAAATTTGCAGAATGCTTGGTTAACTAAAATCTTACTTTGTTTAAAAAAGAGTAACAAGCGCGCTAGTATTTCGACTTCGGCAGAAGGTTGCTTACAATGGCTGCGTCACGGATAAAAGGCAGCGACTAACAGAACCGATGATCCTGGGGAACAATTCACTGAACTGTCCTGCGTCCTATCGGATGACATGTTCATCAGTGGTGTCGCTGCTTCGAGTAAGCCTCCTCCTCATTGACACCTCAGCTTAGGGATTCTATGCCGAAGGAAATGGCTATATGACACGCAGTTAAACTGTGAATGAGTGTGCTATAGAAAAATTTCTAGCTTTCCTCTTTACCGAGGTAGACAACTTTGCCTTGTCTTTTTACATTCTATTGAGAATGGAGAGGTCCTACATCTGCTTAGCTGTGATCTGAAAATCTCCTGCCTCAAGCAAATTGTGTTAGCTTCACTCTGCCAACTCAGGAGTCACCGTCCATTTCAAACCATTTGCAGAACCATACAACTCCTTAGCAAACGAGAAACGAAAAGATTTGGTAAGCAATGCGTTGATGGCTGACAACCACGCACCAAAATCTCGATGACTCTCATTCCACAAGTCTACATTTGCATTTGCTGCCACGCATTCAGTGTCGGTTTTTCAGCTATTGCCGTGAGCACAAGCTTTCGTGGAACTAGCGGTAAAGACGAATAAATAGGATGTGCGACCGCAACGTCGGGTACGGATTGCAGCCTTGAATTGCAGTCGCGATTTATATCCGTCAGCCGAGGAGCAGTGACCAGAAACCTGCACCGCTATTGAACTGACGAATCGACTGGATTCAGTTGGTAAGAACGGAAACGAGGCTTGCAATGTGGAACCCACAGAAATGATCAAGTGGGTGCCGAACTTAAAGCAACGGGAATTGGACACGGTGACTGTTAGCCTTTGATGATCCCTTTTGTCCTAGGGAAGAAAAGCGAGATAGGCGTAACCGACTGTGGACATAACACCTTGCTCATGTCTCCTCGATAACAGTGCAAATTACAGAGCGTGTCGCCGAGCCAACACAACCTTGCATACAAACGCTGCTGACTTCGCTCATTACTACACCACATCATGACCGACATATCATTCACCTCCATTCACATTCTGCCACCATCCTCTTTTCCGAATTAAGCATATCAGAATAGAGTGCCACTGACGCATTGACCATGACCCAAGAAGCGAATCTCCATTTCCACTCATCTTATTTGTCCTATACCTCTAAACGCTGCACTAGCTCGTTCTCTCTCACCGCTCGTCTGATATGCTCATGCCAAATTTATAATCTCGGTTCGAGGACGCTTCAACAGAAATCAAGAGATGGGTGAAAATATCGCACCAGCGACGATGTAAGTTCATGCAGTGAAGTCAGCTATGCCAACACCTGACAGTCCTCGCTCCAACTCCATTTCCTTCCTTTGGTACTGCCTTACCTCTTCACCCGTCAAACACTGCTTTCGTGACTGTTACTTCATGCCACAAAATGCACCATTTGATGTCCATGGCTTTGGATCATGCAATATAGAAATGGTTTTGCTGAGTGGAGAGAAGAGGACGTCCTATTTGCGGTCTTCAAGTGTGTGCAATGGAACGCAATACATCGAGATGGCACAGAGTGGAAGCACAGCAAAAGGAGTAATCTCCACTCCTCTTTACTTGACCTAGTTGAATGGGACTCTGGCGGATGAGACCAAACGAGGCGTAGAACGTCTGCTGCTACCCTTTATTTTTTTGGCCAGCCATGATTTTCAATAGTCTACTTCATTCTAATGTGCATTTAGCGACAGAGCCGTCTTGCCTTTAGGCACTGCTTAAGACGGTCCAATGACTGTTTAGGTCAAATCCAGTCACTCCCATTGATGGTGTAGCTAGAAATACTGACCCTCATTGCATACGTTAAACTCCCTTTCCACCGCTCACGTCAAAAGTGGTTTAGCATGTCGAAGTCAATCCGCAAATACTTCGCATTTATATTGAAGGATGCCATTTTTGCCGTGCGATGACATAACTTGCAATTGCTTTAAGATGCTGTGGTTTGAAGAATCGTAGGACTTACAGGTGATGTGTAAATTCTCCGTGGAAGGCACCAACAATCGCTGTTTAATGACATTAAATTTCTATTTTGCTAACTAATACATTTGATTGTTTTATATTTTGCAGAATAAATGTGTCCGAGTGGAGGAAGTGAAAATGGAATTTGGATTCGGGCTCTTTGCTTCCAAAATGGAACTTAGCTCTTGAGTAAATGCACTAAGAAGTGGAATATCAGACCGAAGTAGATTGCAGCCACAGTTGTCCAGCTCTTGGTGCCTGTGTCTAGAGTAAGTGAATAGACGTTTTGTACTTAGTCACTCAGGTCTGAGTTAGGCCTGCCTGCTGTTGGGCGACAAGTCATGTTTGGAGGCGTTCAGCAAGCATTAACAAGGCGGCTGATGAATAAGAAACGAAATAATCGGATTTGCGGAATTATGACTGAAGAGCATACGACACTTTATTCAAGCATGTCTAAATCGCATTCCTGTTTCCTGTCGCAAATCTCTCTCCTTTCAATCAGATGCAATACTTAAATGTTATTTGTAGGCCAGAGGTGGGACGACAATTTGAACCTAGTAGCAGAGCGGCGTGGTCACCGCCAAGAGTGTGACACATCTCCGTTATGAACTCGCCTTCTGTACCCTCTCTCTTATCCATAATGAAGATGTCAAAGTATATTCAGACTTCGAAATAGCAGGAGTGGAAGTAGGGAAGAGGAGGAACCCACCACATCAGAGTCCTTGAGCCGAAGCATAAATTAACAGTCCCTCGAAGCAGAGCTTTGCCCTTCAATATATTGAAAGAAAGATGTCACAGGAGGTGTGCTCGAGGCAGGGATAATCCTGACCACCGCAACTTCTGACATGTTTTGGGGATACAAATTTACTTGCTGCCAAGAAGCATTTCGTTTGGCTTAGAGCAAAGGCGGTCTTTTATTTATTCACACAGAACCTGTTGCGAATGTGCAGTGTGGCAGTGCTGACCTATTTGAACTAAAATTATTCTTGCGCGTCCCCACACGCTGCATCGATGTGTCGCCAAAAGTCTATTGCGGCAGATGGGCGATTAAAGTGAATTAATTAACTGCTGCAGTCCTCACTTCGAACGGTCAAATGTCTTTCTGTTGAATGCAGGGACACGGGCATTGTCGAAGATTAAATTATGGGACGAACTGTCCAGCATTGTGCTTATCGTTTGATAAGACGCCTTTTTCGGAGGTCACCTGTGCCGCATTTATTGCAAAGCGAGGAGTGCTACCACGATGGCTTTTTGATGAAATGTCAAGAAAGGGCGTCCGCGAAGTGATGCAGACGATCTGTCAGCCTGGTTGCGGCAAAAGCCGAAGATGGCAAAGTGATTGTCACATTCGAAAGCAGACCAATTAACCACCGTCGAAATCAGATGGGTACTATTGACTCGGGTGTACGAGAGCTTCTTTTTGTCTTTCAGCCAAACCCATAGCTGTAGTCTACGACTCGTCCAGCAAGACGGTGCGGCAGGTATGGCAACAACTGACAAAACCTTCTGTAGAGAATGAATTTAGAGAACATTACCACGATGATGGTCTTTCAAGTATCTGTCTACATCAGAGGCGTTAGTGCAAACGGTTATTCACTAGCGATACCAGTGACAGGGCGAAGTGAATTAGTGGAGGATACTAGGTATTGCACGATGCTTGCCAAAACCTGCGGCACTATAAAGACCCATTTGAAAAGCCTTACACCGCAGTGACCGTGTCACTTGTGTTTCTTGCCACAAGGTTGGCAGGAAAAGGGCATTTGTTTGCATCGTGGGTCATGCAGCACTCCTCCATGTGTCGTCTACGTTGGCTGGCATTTATACGAAACATGCTGCCATCAAATAGCACTTAGTGTCATTCCATTAGTTATTAGTTTTGCCTATGGAGCGAAACTTGTGACCAAACAAATGTGAATGAGAATGTACTTACGCGTTTATTGCATTATTTGAGCCATCTAAGGCATCGGTTTACCAAACCAATTTCAATTATATGATTAAGCTAAGACGGGGTTAAATGGATGTGCGACCACTTCCACTCCCCTTGGTGAGAGTGTGATCGTTTGACAAGTTAATGATGTGTGTGTGTGTCGGTGTGTAAGGCAACATCAAAGGTAATGAGTAGAGTTGGGGGCAGGACAGTCAATTGTTGGCATAGCTGACTTCACTGTATAAACACACATTGTCTGTGGAGCGATATATTCACTTCCTCGTGATTCACATCAAAGTGTACTCGAACCATGACTATAAAATGGACCTGAGCACAAGAAGCCAACAGGAGGAGAGAACAGGTTAGTGAGGTGGAGAGGCTTGTTTGGATGTGGATGAATTGGTTGGCACGTACTGCTGTGATTAGCTGAGTACCTTAGTCAAGTGGGAATGGGGATCTGCGTCATGAGTCACAATTAATGCGTCAGTAGCACTCTATTCTGATGTGCTCAATTCGAAGTCGAAGGCGTAGACGAAACCACTAGACTGAGAACCGTCAAATTTCAATGCTACGAAGAGAGCCTTTTCACGTGACAGTTCTCTCAACGCATCCGCACACGAAGGCCGCTCACCCTCCGCCTTCCAGTCGCCTATCTTTGCCCCTCTTTACATAAATCCAGACATTTTTTTGCAATCATGATGGTACTAAGTAAATTGATTGCGCGACAAGTTTTCCCCCTTTTCTGATGAAAAAGTCGTTCGATTTTGTGTGTGTGTGTTTGACATTGAGTGCATTCCACTGCGTTTTGCTATTCATTACCTCAAAATCAATTTTACACAAATCGGTTAGCTTTCCCAGCTCTTTTGTTTTAGCAGATGCTGGCAGGACAGAGTAAAATAAGCCTCTTTTAATACATCCATTTGACATCAAAACCATCTTTCTCTAAACTTTTCAAATCAATTCCGTCCTGCTAGCAGAGGTCTTTTCTAAGTACATTTGGCTTGGGATGGAATAAAAGCTAATAATACGTGGATGTAGACGAATCAGAATTGCCACCAATGTGAATGGATGAGGCTGTGTAGGCAGCCAAGTAGACCATGCAATGTAGATTGTAGAAACGAGTTTGAAATGGCACAAATTCTTCATCGCACAGTTGAATCATAACATTGGGATTTCCCATTCTACCAATCGAATTCGCCTTCGAAGCCTGGCATGGAAGGTAAACGACAAATGGAAAGGTAACGGATTTCACCAACTGATGGGTTTGAGGACTTTTGGGCACAGCAGAAGTAACTTTTAAATGTCAGATCTGTAAGCGTTCTTACCTCTGTCATTTCTGTATGCTTAGGCATGAGAATGAGGTAAAGCGCACCTGAAGGTTGCCGTAGGTGAGAAGTGGCTGTTCCTGCAGCATGACTGCCACAAGTTGAGTCGATGAGCCGTCCCACCCTTCAGTGGCGAGTTAGCACCGCTTGGACACGTCACCCCGTCGATCCACAACCGAGACTTGCTTTGGCCCCACTTACTGCTCGCGGAGAACGTACCAACCTGAGTTGTGCAAACAATGCATGAAATGTCCGTGGGATGCAATTTGTGTAACTTGGCGTCACTCACACCATAACAACGCAATGGCGAAATCCAAGTCATGCCACTCTGATCAGAGTACGCAAATTATTTAAACAACGGCGTTTAGTAGATATGACCTTGAACCAATTCATTCGAACACTGGACGTTCTGGAATTGATATTTAAGAATTCAGACATATCGAGGCCTGCATTGGGCAAGGAACTGATTGGTCTTGCACTCCAAGTTTATTTCTAGCGATCGCATCATGCTAAAGGGAGAAGTCACATTTAACTTGTGCTCATTCTACATTTGTGCTACCTCGGCTTGCTTCATTATCTGCATCACGTGGTTTTGGTTCCCTCAACCTTAGACATTACAGAAGTCACTCGGTGGGTTAGTCCAATGACACACCATGATTTGCTGACATATCAGAGGAGGAGAGTGGAATCAGGTCCTCCTCATCTAGTCTGCATATTTTACGCCACTCAAACAAGTAAAGCAGGCCTTCGGATGTCGGTATTGCTCGTTAGTGCATAGCTTACGAATGAGGTGCTACATGTTGGTACTGCTCAAAGTGCCAGATGAGTGGAATATTGTTCTTACCACTTCTCCTCTGAGGCATTGCGTCTGGCGAATGATGTATTTGAGCTGATTAATTGATGTGACTTAATCTGGTATTGAGACCTACTCTTGAGGAAGCACGAAAGAGGAGTGGCTGGAGCTACGCCGTTAAAACAGAGAAACGCTGCCTACTTTGTGCACCAATTCTGATTGTCGAGAATGTAGAGGTAAAGTAGCTTGGACGGCGATTACGGACCTCTAGTCTATTGCATCTTGGATTTCATTGAAATACACACAGCTCCAATTATGCTATCCGCATTCTTAGGTATTTCGAGTCAACAACAATTGTGGCTTTCATTTATTAATCAGAGATTGCTCGTGGCCTTTTTCAAACACAACACATTGTGCCTACACGGTATCTTTTCTGATAAGGGCATGCATGCAGCTCTTTTTGATCGAAGAGAGAAATGTGCTTTAAAGAAAATGATGAACACACAACCACATGCGTTTAAGTTCCTTTTTAGATTATAGGAACTTAGGAAGTCTTAAACGAGACAATGATTTCTCAAGTCTTAAGCCTATATATCCAATGAGCATATCTGTTTTAGTGTTTTTTTAGGCCTTTCATATTCTTTGTTGATATTTTGAATAGATTGTGTTGCATTTGTTGGTGAAAAGCAAGGAACACTCGTGAGAAAGTTGTCCTCCTTGTTTTCTTCATGCGCTTTGATGCTACGTTATGGTCGACGAGTCACACCCCAGCTATGATTGCTGACATTTGTAAGTGTGCGATTGTTCCAACAAAAACCTCCCTCACTATGCATAAGTGCTGCTTAAAATGCACACATACTAGTCACTTCATGGAATAAGTAACACGATATCTTATAATTACTTGCTGCAAATTGAGGTTATTTGCGGTTCCCAAATTAATGTACAATAAAGAAGCCAACAAAAACAGAGTTGACAAGCAAGCTTCTGAAATGTTAGTAAAGATGAACGTGAGTTGTTGTTGTTGTTGTTGTAGTACACGCCCCAATCAGCAACGTCTGTGTGCAGTTGGAAATGATATGCTTGAGGTTGAAGAACATCCCTGACCTCCTTCAGAAGGTCAAGCAACTTGCGCGAACGCATGCAATACCCTCCTGGCGCACTTGTGTGTTTGGTATAAAAATCTCCCAATTGAAGTCACTGTTTCTTTGTTGCACGTTATTCTACCTTCTTGTGTGCAATTTAATGCGTGTGTTCGTGTTTAAATGGACTGTGCTGACCTCAAGCTGATCGCAAATGAATGTCTACACTGTTCTGCAATCCTATCAGCAGTCGACTTCACAAACCTCATGTAGAAACCATGCCGCTTGGACAAAGGGGCGTCACCAAACTTTGCATTGATGTGTTGCCAAATGTCCTGTGCGGTCCTCACTTCGAACGGCAAAGCGTCTTTCTATTAAATGCAGGGACACAGGCATTGTCAAAGACTAAATTATGAGACAAACTGTCCAGCATTTTGCTTATCCCTCAATAAGACGCCTTTTTCGGAGGTCGCATGTGCCGTATTATCGCAAAGCGAGGAGTGTTACCACGATGGTGTTGTGATGAAATGCCAAGAAAGGACGTCCGTAAAGTGATGCAGACGCTCTGCCTAACAGCCTGGATGCAGCAAAAGCAGAAGACGTGACGAGAGCTTCCTTTTGTCTTTCTACCGAACCCATAGCTGTAGTCTAGGACTCGTCCAGCAAGACGAAACAGCAGGTATGGCAACAACTGAAAAAATCGTCTCTAGAGAATAAATTTGTAGAATGTTGCTAGGATGATGGTCTTCCAAGTATCTGTCTACATCAGAGGCGTTGGTGCAAACGGTTATGCAATAGCGATGCTAGTGACGGGGCGAAGTGAATTAGTGGAGGATGCTAGGTATTGCACAATGCTTGCTAAAACCTGTGGCACTACAAACACCCATTTGAGAAGCCTTACATCACAGTGGCCGTGTCACTTGTGTTTCGTCCCACAAGGTTGACAGGAAAAGGGCATTTGTTTGCATCGGAGGCCATGCAGCATTTTTAAAAAATATGTTGCCATTCAATGGCATTATTGCCATTCCATTAGTTATTGGTTATGTCTATGCAGCGAAACTTGTGACCAAACAAATGTGAATGGGAATGGGAATGTACTACTCATCACCTTGAAGGTGATGAGTAATGTTGGAGGCAGGACAGTCATTTGCTGGCATAGCTGACTTCACTGTATAAACACACATTGTCTGTGGAGCGATATATTCACTTCCTCGTGATTCACATCAAAGTGTACTCGAACCATGACTATAAAATGGACCTGAGCACAAGAAGCCAACAGGAGGAGAGAACAGGTTAGTGAGGTGGAGAGGCTTGTTTGGATGTGGATGAATTGGTTGGCACGTACTGCTGTGATTAGCTGAGTACCTTAGTCAAGTGGGAATGGGGATCTGCGTCATGAGTCACAATTAATGCGTCAGTAGCACTCTATTCTGATGTGCTCAATTCGAAGTCGAAGGCGTAGGCGAAACCACTAGACTGAGAATTGTCAAATTCCAATGCCACGAAGAGAGCCTTTTCACGTGACAGTCCTCTCAACGCATCCACACACAAAAGCCACTCACCTTCCTCCTTCCAATCGCCAATCCTTTCCCTTCTTTACATTAATCAGGACATATTTTGTTTGCAATCATGATGACTCTAAGCAAATTGACTGCGCCACAAGTTTTGTTCCCTTTCCTGATTAAGTAGTCGTTTGATGTTGTGTGCATCCCACTGCGTTTCGCTATTCATTATTTCTAAATCAATGTTGCACATTTCGGTTAGCTTTCCTAACTCTTGTGCTATAGATGATGCTGGCAGGACATGCATTTGACATCAAAACCATCCTTCTCTAAACATTTCAAATCAACTGACTCACTTTCTTACTGGCTGAACATGACATTAAATCTTGCATCGCAAATCAGAAATGTAGCAAGACACAGATGCAACCGTAACATTTTGTATCTAAATCCCAGCTTCTTCTGACACGACTTCGCTCTACCAGTGGACGTCTTTTCCAAGTACATTTGGCTTCGGCTGGAGTAGAAGCTACTAATGCATGGATGTAGACGAACCAGAATTGCCACCAATGTGAATGGGTGAGGGCGTGTAGGCAGCTATGTAGGCCATGCGATGCGGATTGTAGAAGCAATTTTGGAATGGCTTCCTTCTTGGTATGCAAAGGCTTATCATCCCATCATTCCACCTCACATCAGTGCGAAGGTGTGTGAGCCCACTCAGGAGCAATCACTTCTCGCATATTTCATCTCCAAGTGTGCGTCACATGTGAGTAAGCACTTCCATGTCTCCTGCTTCCTTCGACGTCGCATACTTGTAAAGTGGGTTAATTGTTATGCATTTGTAATAAAAGTTTGCGCAAACTTTTGCAACAGATGGTAACTTCTGAGACGACAACGTGCTTTTACTACGCATTTCCTGAGGCTGGTGAGTGTTGAGGTCAAATTTTGGCAGAAGTGCATGTGCTATGCATTCTACGACAAGTGAGACAACATGGTGAAGTGGTCCGCTTATTGGAGTACTGAATAACAGACTCCTTCTCAGCACATTCATTCACAGTGTTGATGCATGTGGCGGTACGATTCGTCGACTTGTATCATGATGCTCTGAGGGCAGATGGTGAAGAATTTACACCCTTCAGAATGTTGTCTGTAAATACATATGCTGAAACTGTATCATCCGGGAGGTTGATAAATTGTCACGTCGTCTGCCCTTTATGCATTGATGGCGTGGCTGTTAAAACTAAGGGATTCGGTGATCCAATGGAAGGTAAGACCTTTAGTCTGCCTCAGATGCATAATTTCCTACTTCAAAGTACTTAGCCACGTAGAAGTGGCCTTTTTGTAGTTAAGAATAAAAATTTAATGAATATCAGCCACACCGCTCTAGATTTAGTATCAAGGGGAATAATTGGATCGGAGAGAGCCTTTGCTTAAAAGTCATCATGCCCCGTCACTTTTCCATTACTCGATCAAAATGCTTGCATTGCTTTATGCTACTAGTGGATAAAAGTAGTAGTATCGTGACTTCCTTCATAGAAATTATGCTTGTCTCCGCTTTAATGTCACAATATCAGCGCAAAGACCGCATACCAACACTGTGCAGGCTTGTACTGTGATGAGAATATCCCATACTTCTCGGTTGAAGGAGAACTAAACAGTCGTAACGGCTATCTCATTCGCTTTACACACCCTACTCCACAGCATTTGCAAATTCCACCATCAAATCATCGTGTCCTCCCTAAGTTTCGGTCAAAATTAACTTCTGATCTAGTTGGTAAAGCAAGGCTGCAAGAAAAATTGCAAGTAAAGAACATGCCAACTGTCTTCACAGCACCGTGTCTCAATGTTCCTCATCCGTGCGACAAGCATGCACCAGAACTGTGAATGAGTTTTACTGCGAACCGCGTCATCACACGTGTGGCACCTAATGATGTGTACCCACAGACACCGAAACGCATTTTTTCTGCCTCAAGCTTTGTTGCTGACCTCCAAACACCGATTTTTTATTGTGAATTTACTCACCGCCCTGCATTGGTCAGTTTACATGCCTGAATTCACGTTGAAGACTAAGGAATGTAGATTCTAAAATTAGACAACCTTAATTTTGCTTTCTAGTTGCTGACTTTGCGCTCTCTAAGTGCTGCTCAAATGAGAGAGCACCAATTTGAGATCGGTGAGCCTTACAAGTTATGATTCGCAGTCGCAATCATAATCGGATTTCAAATCGAGGCCAAGGCTAACCTCAAATCTTGTGAGCGTCATTGAGATGGAAAGGTGGCACATGGAAAAATGAACCTTTGATATTAAGTCCATAATGCTTTTACTCTTTTGGGTAATCTGTGTCGAACATCAACTGATTAGCAAAATCTGGCCTTACCTTGTTAGCCGCCTGTGATTTGCATTTTCCTCTGGAATCACTGAGGACATGGGTGAGGCAGGTTTGATTTTTAATGAGATTGACTTTTCAAATACTAAAGAGAATAACGCACTTTTAGCAGGAGCCTAATAAGCCTGTGAAAAAGGATTCGTCTGTTTTTTGCTGGAAACATCCAATATTTTAAAATGTACCTGACTCAACTGCCCATGTCCGTGTTTTGTGTTCCATCCGCAATTAATTTTGGAGTCTGCACACCATGGTATCACACCATCAAGACAGCATGAGCATTGGTGGTTTAAGTGGGAGTTAATAGTGTGGTGGTCGACCACTTCATAGAGCTATCATATTCTCTCCGTACAATTACCAGCAGGATGTGACGAAGTTGGCAGTACCTGACTCATCTGCAGTCAAAGTCACATTTGATGGAAAGCCAGTCAGTTTGAATTAGCTGTAAGCCGAATCGTTAAATGACTGACTAGTTGGGCCACCCACCTGACCAGCAGCTCTAATGGGTTTATTCATTGGCACAGTGAGGTGTCAAAGGTAATGCTATCTTTTCTACGTCATCTGAGGATACATACGAAGCACCAACAACACCAAGAATTAAGACCGCGTAACACAATTGTTCGGCTGAACCAACCTTGGGCACGTTTGGATACTAGACAAGCATTGTCAGCCTCTCAGACAGTGACGATGTGCGTTCGGTTTTTTTACAAGAACAGCGAGTTGCAACGTTGAGCGGCATTGATGTTGGACACTTTTATGGTGGAATGGCCCACACCCCTCAAGTGTGGCATATAGGCAACTGCATAATTGTTCAGAGGACAAGGAATATCTTGTAATTGAGCGATTGCATTGCAAATTGTAAGGTGAGTGTGCCTAATAATGTGATGCAGCTAGTGATAGCGCTAGTGTGCATGAAGACGATGAAGCCTAGGTGTGTGTACGTGATTGCACAACCCTTCCACAAACATGACCTCTCAATACCGGTACTGCGTAACACAACTTTCAACCAATGCGCTACATTAGACTCTGCTGAACTCATTCGTTCTTCGCAAAAGGAGCAAAAACCATTATTATTTGCTGTTTCGTCAATTAGTCTGAGTGGACGCTAACTGAATTACTGTTGCATTATTAACTCTACGAAAGGAATTAGATTACTCAATTTGGTCTCTACATAGTACTGCTCGCAAATATTTATAATTGGTTGACGTCGAAGTAGTAAAGAAATGGAACTCGTGTAGTTAAGCAGGGTAGCTAGACTTGGACTCACAAGTCCGCCCATTTCATGTCCTTCGCACTGTGGTTGATACCAAGAGCTTAAATAGGAAGGTCTTAAATTAATCGTTCATCTGTTGATTCCTCCTTAAACAGAATTCCTAATGGTAAATTGCAGCAATTTTTTAGTAGAGCATGGATGCGAAATGGATTTGACAGTCATGCAAAGGGTGCAGATATAATGGAACCGACCTGAGACATTGCCACGCAAAATCTGATACGAACTATCCAAATGAAGCCTCCAAGAAGCTGCACGAGTACCAAATGGAAACACTCTGACAGGGACAATGTCACCACTTTCGATGAAATGGCAAGTTTTTGCAAAATGCTTGAACCTGTCAATGGAGAGTGCTCAGAGTGGCACCGAGTTGGATTACCGGTTCCCTTACAACCCGGAAACTTGGAAGGCGCACGCAAAGATGGTGAAGCGAATGGCATTGCCGACTTATCACGCAACATCTGTCTCTAGCTTAGTCACTATGCAGTAGTGGTGATAAGGAAGAAAGTGAGTGGATACGTCTCCTCCGGTTATTCGCCATCAAGTATCCGCCTGACTATTGCGATTGGCAATCACTCTGATCTGTCGGCCGTTGAATTAGGGCTGGAAGACAAATACTCTGCCGGTAACATGAACGAACCGACAGTAAGGTAGGGCTCCAATGTGAGTGATGAGCATGGTACAGCTCATCTCATTGTGCCATGCAACTATAGGCATGATGCAAAGACTTGTCACGCATTTGTTTACCAATCACAATAGGACTAGCCTCTCTTTTGACTCTATTGCTTTCTGTTTATTAGTAGCCTAGTGGAAAAGCAAAAGAGAATTTGCCTAAAGTAAAACGATTTCCCACAGCAACGGCATATTCGCAAAAGTCTTTATTAAAAACCAGCATGAAAAATTGGAATGCTGCGTGTTATACAGCATAAATTAGCGCATCTTAGAATGATCGATAAGCCTCGCTTTAGCCTTCAATGCGATCCGTTGTTCTGAGGCATCGCTGAAATTGGCACTTTAAAATACAGTAGAATGGAGCCACATGATGCAGTACAAATTCATGTAAGAAAAGAATCGCTTCTTTTTCGCTATCACTACAACTGCTTAGGAAGTCGCATGCAATTTGTACGACTTGTCCATATCCCTAGTCCATATTGTCAGATTACACGTTGTTCATTTGCACTGCCTTCAGTACACTGCGCTGCTTTGAACAAACGTTTGCTCTTGCGAGTGGTCTTCAGATCATTTGTATAAAGAATATTGCAAAATGCCATTAAAAATGTGAGTCGATGGATATCGAATGCTGTGACTAGTTGAAATAGGAAGAGTTAGCTGTAAGGTAAACAGAACCCACTAGCATTCACCAGTTATCCACGCTCGATTATAACCAAAATCCCAGAACTACCCACCATCGCTATTTGTCAGGTTAGAGATGCATGTCCAACAGGATCCGTTATCTACCGTACTTTGTACTTGCTATTTAAGCAATTGTAGTCCATATTTCGAGTCTGCTTTGGCTGTCAGCCTCGAAGGTCTTGTGCTACCAATCAAAGGTCCATGGATGACTCTTCGTCATTGACACTAACAGTTGTTGTTGGCGTCCGAAGCGATCAACAAGGCGTCGGCTCCTCATTTCTTATGTATAGGTGAAATGAGTTAGCGCACCACTGTTCTGCGTCAGTTTGAGATAGTGATGATGATGACGACGATGGGTGCCAGACCATCAAGGCAAAGTGATCTGCTCCAATATAATTACCACAAATTGCATTGTGATTCCCACAATCGCTTCATCTTCTATCATCGATTGTCTTTTCCTTCGAATGGGTGGCTCCATCGTGATTTTTAACAGTGCTGCGGATCGCACCCTTCTCTCAGTGTTGCTCCTTTTGCTTGCACCGATTTCTGCGTTTCGTGCACATGCGCATTCATAGTCATTTCCCCCCAATCCCCGAATCAAAGTTATTCTCACGCTTTTGTTTAAGTAAAGTCACGTCATCCATTTAACCTCGCTAAACTTAGGACTAAGTAGGTGGCTTTTGCTTACTAGTTTGTGTGCTTAACCAATCTACCGCTACTTCTGTGTATAATTTCCTGCGTTTGGAAAAGCCAAGCTTACTAAAGTTGATGTATTGGGCCTATAATTCCTTCCTTATTTGGTGATGAGGGGCCTATTTTCTTCACACTGACATTTTCTGTTTAGGAATAACAAAAAGCGGTAATTATTGGCATCATTATCAAAGACTCAGTAAGAGCTTACGCTAAATGACGACAAGTTAAAGTGAAACAGGGTTAAAAGTGGAAGCGATTTGAGAATTCAGTGACAATACTTTAGCATTTGAATAGGATTGATTGGAGGGGTCGGTCATGCGAAGTAGACTGGACAAAAATATCTTCCGGATCCCCCAACTATCTTCACTATCTACTCCCACTGTCATTTTCGAAGTCCGTACACTTCACTCCGTTGTTGCACTTAACTGAAAGACAAATTCATCTACACACTTGACGTGTGGTTTTTGCGGTACTATAGGTAATTGCATGTTGGGAGAGATGGTGGAGTCGTTGGATGGCAGAGAGGCGAGCAGTAGACGAGAGAAGAGACTGAGACATTCTCACTGCGAGCTAGTCAACAGACGCACTTCCACTTGTAGTAATGTAAACAATGCCATCTGCTTGCAGTGAGTGCGTGTGTGAAAGGATTTGACGGGCAGCTGAATATTAGGCAAAGTCAACGCCAGGTCAGAATTTGAAGTTTACATGCGAACTGTTGCCACACGTCTGTAGCAACAAATTGGTGACTGCAGGTGTAGCTTCCGCCCGTCTGCAATCAACCCTGCAATACCTCTACAACGCCGTCGCATTACTGAGGCACTCTTGTCAAGCATGCCTGAACTTACCTAACTGGAGACGAAGAGGTCCGGTGTCCACCCGGATTTGCGGCAGTAGTTCCCATACCATTAGTATCAACAATGCGATTAAGCATATTGTATCTCTGCGACCGTATCTGCTTGCGTAACGAAGAGTAGCCTGAAAGGCCATTAATATGAAGGGCAAATTTGCTGGCATGTAAGAGGTCTGAACTGCTTTGATTTCCTCAAAATGCTTAATGTTCTTATAAAAGTTGTCCCAATTCGTTCAGTTGCTAATAAACGAATTTGACTGAGGCCTTAAAAACGCTTTCTGTGGATTGGCTGGAAACACCTGAATAGCAGTGTAATTGCTTTTAACAGCTTTGCATCTACGCTCTACAGATGATATAATTTGTAGCGTGCTCAAAGGCACCCCCTTAGTAAACGCCGATCTGACCTCATCTATGTTCGTTTGGTCAAGGAATGGCAGTTGTAATTGTTAATCTGATAATAAGCAACTTATTCATTCCTTTTGGCTGCAATGCGATTTCTGGGACATCGCATGAAGCCATATCCGCCTTATTTTTGAAAATTTATCGTTTAAATCCCAATTTTATAATCGTGGACATATTGTACGGCAAAGCGCAAGCTGGTGCATAAATACGAGTACCCTTGGGGCCATATTTTGGTCATTTGCTGTACGTCTAGCGGGTTCAGGAGATTAATTTTGCCCCACCTGCTTCACTAAAGCAGAATACATTAATTTTCACTGTTGGGTGTAGCAGAGAGCCTGGCATGTCTACGCTTCCTCTTTTCCTTCGACATTCTGTGAGAGTAGGCCGCGATATCCCAAATTGTTGCTGGCAATGCAATTTCGACAGATTTTATGTGGGGAGTGGATGCATGCTTCCAGTGCATGTTGCCAGAGCATCATACTGTGTTTTAAGCAAGAAGGAAGATAGCGCTTTACCGCCGGATTGAACTGCTGGTGGTATTTTGGTATTTTGGTCGATTAGTTAGCCTTAACATACCCCTGGCCTCCCATTTCTTGTATGTTACGCCCTCTCTTGTTAACGTGGCACCACTCTACCCCTCTGTAGTTGTCCTTGTCTTATATGGGGCAGCATTTCCTCTACTGCTCGATTTGTTTCCACTCTGCATCAGTGACAAGCAGACGGGCCTAAATTCTTGGCTTGACTGCTAGGCCCTAACTTAGCACAGGGAGGCCATCTGGCGCTTTGGTGGAACCGACGAAGCCTGTCAGGCATGTAAAGGGTGAAAAGGAGGTTAGCATTCTGCGAACCACCTCATGGAGGTCACCGGTACTTGAAGCAATGCCCGGCTTTAATAGACTGGAAGTGACATAGTGGGACAGCTAAAACAAAGCGTCTGACTGGAAGTCATTGTCTGCAAGTCACAAGCGTCTTGATGGAACCCAGACGAACTGCTTCGTGACACTGAATTAGGAGCAGATTAGACGCAAAATGCCTCCCTCATTCGCCTTTAGACAATTGTTTCTACGGATGTTGACTGGCTTAGTAATCTGGTGTAGCATTCAGTGTCATCTTGAACTAGAGTTCACGACCCGTCATTGGCAATGCAGAGCTCGCCGAGTAGAATTCACGACTTTGCCATCGCCTACAAATAATGGCGAGGGCAACCGGTGCAACCGCAAATCGATCACGGACCACGTTTATCCCATCTTTTAAAGGACATGGAGTATCAAGAAAATGAATATTGCCTAAGAATAGCATCCTACTGCCTAATGGAAGGAGTACACAAAGCATGCTGGAGGCCAGTGCCTGTCAGAATCACCTGGTTGGTATAATAAGCTGAAGACAACCATATTGGTTGTGCGTGGCAAGTCTGTCTTATCTAATCTCAAGAACAGCATACGGCGGGGTCAAGTGTAACACTACGTGGGACGCCTTACGAAAACAACAAAGAAAGGCGAATTATCTGCAAATGCAGAACATGCCGTGATACTTATAGGACTCCTACAATTAAAGTTAATACTTCTTTCCCAGCGGCACTATTTCCTCTGCTGATTAAATATGTAATCCGTCCTACTAGTAGACCTTTTTTACCTTCAGAGAAGTCTTAGAACGATGCAGCGCACCCTGCTTATTGCTTACCAACACTTTACCGGCCTTGTAAATTGAATCGAATTGTGAATTGTGGTATGTGCTTCCCAGTTAATTATTGTATGACTAACAGGCACGATATTTAACTTACTAAAGTGGAATACTGTTTATAATTTTGTTTATTTCTTCCATTGATTGCCTCTGTTAGATATTCCTATTCGCCATCGGAAATGCTTGCGGACCCTGCTCATTGCTTACCATTAAGATGTTTGGTCTCTGAATTGGTCACCAACTCAGGCCGCCGGCCCTAGCATTGTGGTAGTATTAGTGATATACTTCCAAGATAAGCGTTCTCGGTCCAGTCAGCCACTTGACTGACACTTATACATTTTCGACGGTCAGTTTAAATTATCTTCCTGTTTTATTCTATTGTTTTACATGTGCATGTTCTATTTTGCTAGTGCACCCCTGGTTGCCATGACTTGTACTTGGAATTTTTTTCCTTTTTTACTATTCCCCTTGGATGTCGTTGGGCATTCAGCGGCGTTGCGAATGCCGCACTGGTGCGAGCCCCTGTTGATGCTCTTTCTTTGCTTTTTGTTTACTTTGCTTGCAACTTCGCTTGAAAAGAAGAGTATGTTTAGGATAATGCTTTATGTTGATTGTTTTTAACACACTCAGTCGTACTAGTTCGCTGAAGGGTGCATTGCCTTTACTTATTAGGCCCCTTTAGGGTTAACGAATCTTCAATTGCGTAGTTGGTGCTGGAAGTAATGAAAACACTTTCCTAGGTAGTCGGTTATTCCCTTTGTTGATTATTTCCTTCGGTGTCTAGTGTTCATTGAACAGTGCATTTTGGTGGATTTCGCATAAAGGGAATTTTCTTTAAGCATGCTCTGTTTTTCTGTCGCCTTTTGATTGTTTAGTAAGATTGGTTCCTTAGTCCGTCTAGTCTTTTTGCATGTTTCACTTGCTGCGCATATCGTTCTACCAGCAGCACACAGATGGTGTATGCCACTGCTAAAGGAAAGCTACAAAAACTATCAAATAAAATAAGAGCTGAAATAATTCGTTAGCTAACATAGGTTTCAGCAGGCTTTGTAAACCAACTTTACTACAATCAAAGCTTGAAACAAGTGAGACATGCCACTACATTAATGCAGCAACTTTGTGCTGTTATTCAAAAAACGCATACATCTATTTTATGGTTCCCGTAATGTTATTTTCCCTTATGCTTATTAAGTGTTTTGATTTGTATGCATTTTTGATCCCTCAATTCACCCCAAAAGAAAAAAAGGAAATAGATATTTTTGGGTGTTAGGCTACAGAGGCATTCAACTCGCCCCCAGAAACTTTGTAAGCGCTCTGGCGTTGCCGAACCACTTAGTTGTGCTTCGTTTCGCGGTGGAGACAGATCCATACTAACATCCGCATCAGCCTCCAAGCATCGTATCCATATAATATGAAAGCAACGACTTTTCTTCTTGTCATAATTTTAATTGCTTTTTAAGTTAACAGTTGTTGTTACTTGAAATGGGAAAGTGCTCCATTGCGTTGCATATATGTGACACAAGTCATTTCGTAGATGGTGAAGATCGGTCAAGCTGGGATTTGCAACAGCAGCATTAAATTAAACATAAATGGTCAAAGTCATGATCTATTTATTGTGTTAACAGCATTTTCCTGAACCCGATTTGCTGTGTAGCGGCTGTAGAACGGACACTTGGAGGCGCACCCTTTGATACGAATGCAGGACCACATGTTTCTTTTCTGTTTGTAATTCCGTCTCGGTGACACAACCTGAAGACAGGCTCACTGGCTATTTTCTACCTCTGTGCTTCAAAGGAACCGGTTATGAACTTTCAGCGATCCTACGGCCAAAAATAGATAAAATCAACATCACCAAATCTTTTTAGTTAATATCAAGTCTACTTTATAGCTTGTGTAATGGATCGTCTAAGTTCTCCCTCTGCGTTACTACTGGTTCTACAAATGGAAGAAGGAGTGATTAAATGGTCACGTGAGTGAAGTGGCATGTGATTCAGGGGCCAAGGTGAGGCAAACTGATAAAATTTCAGCCCTAAAAGCAAAGGACTCAGTCTGCGCTGTAAAGCTTCTTTAAATCTGTGAGTGTTTAGGCTATTCAATAGCCACATGGAGGCCTCGCTCGAATGGGAGGAGCAAGACATCCGGAGAATGTCCTCTAAGCACCAGTTTCGCTGCCGCCTGTCCAGCCCTCCATCAATCTGTCAATTCACCGATCTCAGCTGACCCTATAGTCTCCTTCTTAGTTGAGTTTGATCAAAGTGCCAAGTCGAAAAGAAGGTAGTGCTTGGAGGAAGCAGATCCCTTAACCAGGATGCTACTGGGTTTTGGTGCTTTTCGTGAGGAATACGACTGACTTTCCAACTTTTAATGCCATGGTTATAAAACACATCCATGCTGCAATCCAATATTATCCCACATGTGACGTGCGGGATGCATCAATCTGAATAGCTGACAATGATACTGCCATGCTCATGAGCGTCATGTAGAGCACCGTTGACTATGCATAGTGGTTTCATGTTGGAGATTGTCAATGACACCACGCTGTTGTGGTAATCGACGCGGAAATGACGGTAAGGAAATAGGTATGTGAGTGCGAAGACGTTGATCGGAAGAATGAAACGTAACATAATCATTCACAGAGAGCAACATTTAACTACTGTAGGAATTGCCAACAATCAACAGTCACGCTTGAGCAAGTGCACCTCGACTTGCAATTCTAAAACTTCATTATCTCTCAACAATCAAATGTCAGTAAACACGATGATGGATTGCTGATACCGTTGCATGTAGAAGTGAGCCTGTAGAGTCGCATGCATATGTCATTAGTGGTGTTGACGTAAAAAAAACGATGGTTCATGACTTGCAAATACGATCGACGATAGCATCAAAGCTTTTCAAAAATGCCGAAGAGACTGTGTCGAGTGACAGGGAGGCAATTAATGTCAGTCACGGACCAAGACCTTAATTTGAATAAATGAGAGGACAACATGGAAAGAGACAAGCCAAAATTTACAAATTTGTGGTGATTTGCAGAGAGAAAATCACTTAAGAGAAGAATGGAAAGATAGACGCACAAGATTGCTGTGCAGGTTAAGCTGAGTTGTGTCGATGGTGGGATGCTTTGGGCACGGATAAATAGCTTAGACATATGACGACCTCAAGGGAGACGTTGAGGGGAAGGCCAGAAGAGGAGAATCTATTTAAGTTAACGTGAGGACTAAAGCCCCATCTAAGTCGCAGATAGATGCCTGAGAAGTGAATTTTCGCTAGAGGAGGATCTGCGCAGTAGATTAAAGGCAAATTGTTTGAGCAGATGAATCGTCGGATAGTAGCTGAACGAGGGGAGTGAATATATTGTGGATGCATGGACAATGCGATTGGCTGCCGAATAGTGTACTATGCAGCAATGCAATTTTCGCAGTTGAAATAGCTCGCAGCTAAGATTACAAAGTTGGGCATAATTACAGCATCTTCCTGCTGTATCCTTGATTCCGCCCTATGCTGACAGTGGATCAGGCCAGTCTTTTCTGCATTCCTTTTTGTTTTTTTTTCGATTTCCCTTCCCTTTCCCGGCATGACCTATCATTAGTGAGGTGAGTTTGGTTAGGACATGTCCGGAGAAGGCTGTAGGAAGAAGCAGCTTTAGGTGTTCTATCTCAGTCTATTCTATTCAGGTCTCATACGGAGGTTGAGGGTAGCTTTCGAGGAGATTTTTAAAGGCTTAAACATTACTACCCCTTTTGAGGAAGAAGGGCTTATTCAAAGACCCTTACACGAACGCATTGTGCGTTTCATTTGGCCTCTGCTTATAGACACAAAAATTGCACACAATTTATTACCAGGAGAGGCATCTACCAATGGGCTGTAAGTAGTTGAAGTTAGGGAGAGGTAGAGGTGAATTAGGTAAAGGAAAGGCAGAAAGAAAGAAAAAGGAAGGTAACATGATGATTCGGGGCAAGAATGAGGGAACGATGAGAAGAGAAGGGGAAGAAAGAGCCTCTACTAAGGTTAATGAGAAGCCAGGTCTCATCCCCCTCATGTGATTGTTTGAGGGGTCACCCACAAAGTCTCTCTGGCCAAAAAGTGGAACTTGTGAGTCCAAGTCTAGTCACCCTGCTTAACCAAACGGGTTTTAAGTCCTCACTCATCCGATATCAACTAATTTGAAATTTTTTGCGAGCAGTACTATATTGAGACTGGATCCTTCCATAGAGTCTGCCATACATCTACACAAACGCATATCACCTCTTCCACAAGGAGAATTAAACTGCCTACATTAGGGACTGATTGCAGGAACAGCAAATGCTGATAATTTCGCACTGCCAGTGAAGAAAGAATGAATGCAGCAAAGCCCATTGTGGTGCACTGGTCAAATTTGTGTCACGCATTTGTGACGTGGTCCAGTACAGCGTTATTCGCAACATAATTCCATCGATTCTTTCTTGGTGAATAGGAGAGTGGTATAACCATCCTAACCCACGTAGGTTTAAATCGTACTCATACACGCCTACGCCGATGTCAGCCGTAGTTGATTTTTAGGCGCACTCACTTTACGATATGCAGGGCAAGTCACTCACAAGATAATCTTTGTCGTCTGTATAATTCCGCGGTCACCGATATGTGGTGCCCAGAAGATGTAGGCCATTCCGCTCAGCGTTGCATTCACCTTTCTTGTGAAAATACTAACGGACACTGCCATTGCCTGAGAGGTTGCCATTGCTTCTCCGGTTTTCCAAGTATTTCATGGTTTCGTTCAACCGAACATGTGTGTTTTGGGATCTAAGATTTTGATGTTGTTGATGGTGCGTATGTAACCTCAGAGGACGTGGAAAAGACAGCACTGCCTCTGACACATTACCATGCCAATGAATAAACCTATGAGGGCTGCAGGTTAGTAGGGAGCGCAGCTGTTCAGGTGAATGGTTTGGCAGGTCACTTGTTTAGCATTTTGGCTGGCAGCTAATGTAAGCTTAACTGGCTGGCCATCAAATACGACTGTGACTGCAGATGATTCAGGCACTGGCAGCATGCGTCACATCTCACTGGTAATTAGACGTTGAGGAGATGGAAGTGCAATGAACTAGTCGACTATCGCGCTTCCAACTCTCGCTTAATCCACCAACGCTCATGCTCTCTTGATGATGTGATGCCAAGGTGGCAAGATGGTGTATGGACTCCAAAATTAATTGCGAATGGAGCACACAGTACTTACATGGGAACTAGCAGGAAACACTCTCGACGTGAGGCCACGAAAGAACTGCTCTACGTTATCGTAGTAATTTCTCGCACTATCAAAACAATAAGAGCGCCTCTCCGCATTTGTAAAAAAAGCACATAGCAGAGGTGAACATCCACCTATTTTATGTCCTTTACACTGTAATTAATAACAAGAGCTTTAATCAAAAGTTCTTAAAATAGTTGTGCATCTGTTAATTCCTCCTAAAACAAAATTCTTAATGGTAAATTTCAGCAACTTCTTAGGGGAGCATGGATGCGAAAGGGATTTAGCAGTCATGCAAAGGATGCAGAGTTAGTCGAACCGACCTGAGACAAATGAAGCCTCCTTTCCGCGACAAGCGATCATCATCCAATTCCAGCCAATCAGCAAAGCCCATTGACTAACTAAGATTCTCAGGTGCTACTTAGATCTGTTTGGAAGGATGCGCGCAAGTCCTGGCTGCACGGTCATGTAATTGGAATGGTGTTATGTTGACTTATTCACCACTAATAAAAACCTGTCGGATTTTGAATTGTGGTTTTTGGAGCATAATGCTTTCGAAAGCTGGAGTGCTCTGTGACGTGACGTGACGTGGACAGGTATACACACTCACCTTCAAGATGTTGGCTAAACTAATCCAGATTGCAAAGTGTGCGTTTTGCTAGCCCGATTGAATCTGAATTGGCAAAGGTATGCTTCGAATAAAATGCCTTGATGCAGATAATGCGGAGGTGTGTTAATTTGCATTAATATTCAGCACTGTGGACACTTCAGGCAGCTGCACGAGTACTTAACAGAAAAAAAAGCATTGTGGCAGGAATACTGTAACCACCCTCAGTAAAATCGCACTTTTACGCTAAACTGCATCAAGAAGTCAACGGAGAGTGCTCATGGTGGTACTGGAGAGAATTGGCGGTTCCCTTACAATCCGAATAATTGGAAGGCAGCCTAAGAGATGTGCCTAAAGGTACCATGGGAGTTGCTACTACTAAGTCTAACATTCCTGTGAGATTTCTATGTAGTCTAAATGACTGAATGTATCTTTGCCTGAAATTACTCATAGAATGCCCAAAAGAAGTAAATATTATCAATTTCTGTAGTGTCAAGCACTTTGAAATGCTACCTAATATACTACCTCACATTTACCGACTCCACTTTTGCGAGTGACACTCCTCGATTCCAAAGCAGACGTTCGCCAGATATGTGCGCGCTGGAGATTGAGAAAAAACAGCTAAGAAGAGTCTCTTGAACTCAACAGAGACAGCCAATGCCTGTTTCGTTGACAAGTTGACGGTAACTCTTTGGTAAAGCGCGACGAAGAGGAGAATGCAATCAAGTAGTCGCTTAAAAGCAGCAACTATGAACGGTTCTGAACGTCTGCATGTAGACGTTTCTGCACCACATTTTTATACAATAATTAGGTGGACAGTGAGGGCCTTTGGCCAGAAATGCACTTTATTTGCAAGACGGTAACAAATCTTCATTACACAGTTTACTGCGCATTTCAATACCATGCAATTAGCTTAAAAATGACTGGCGGGTAGGGCAACAAAGATAGTCTGTGCATAAATTGCAAAAGTTAATCGAAATGCCGCACTGCATTCTCGACAATGTAGAGTGCTCATGGTGGTACTGGAGAGATGTCAAAGCAAATGTCAGTGCCGACTTATCACGCAATACCCAAATTAGCTTAGTCACAAGGCAGTAATAGTGATAAGGAATGAAGTGGGGACGAACTCATGAAAGAATAAATCAATTCTTTTCCTTTACCGCCTCAGGTGCTCATGAAGTCACATGCACTTTGCACTGTGACTACCTGGCCATATCCCTAGTTCATGTTGTCAAAATACACAATATGCCTCTGCTCTGCTCCCAGAACACCATGGTGCCTTAAGCAAACTTTTGCTATTGAGAGTGGTCTTCAGGTCGTTCGTGTAAAGACTTCTGCAAAGTGCTTCCACAATTATGAGTCAATAGATGTCAAATACTATGGTCAGTTGAAATAGGAATGGCCAGCCGCAAGGTAAACAGAACCCACCGACATTCACTAATTAGCTGTGCTTAATTAAAACCGCAAATTCAGAACCATCCACCGTCGTTACTTGCGAGGTAGGTGGTGCTTGTCCAACAGGAACCACCATTTACCACATTTTGTGCGTGCTATTTGAGCATATGCATTTTACTATGTCCCAATTTCCTTGTTTTAATGTTCGTGTAGTGTCTAACCAAATTCAAGGCATCAAGGGATTCGCATATTTTTAATATCAAATTAACTAAAATTTGAACAACTTGACGCTGTGGGCTGTTATCCGCTAAAATCAATTTGAATGAATGGGACCGGATTGCATGAAAACCTGATCAATGGAATTTGAAAAGAAAGGGTTAGACGAATGAAAAAAAAGGAAAGTAAATCAAGCGGCTGATAAAGCGAGCCCGCTCTTGGCGCAAGATGCCACCGTAGGTGTTCCATGTAACAACAATGTTGAGGCATGTGTAATTCGAGCCCAGTGAGCGTGATTAGACTGGCCGCATCTCACTGTCAACACACTGTTTCCTTTTGTTCCGTCTAGATAAAATGGTGCAATCACGACGTCTACCTGTTCGTCTTAGTCAAAACATAAGGGTTGTGATAACCGAAATTCGGAGTTTTGCAATCCCTACGCAATCGAACCTACATGTTTGGAAAGCCAAGCTTTCCAAATTCAGTCATTGCTTTGACCATCATTTTATTATTCGCTGCATTACTAACTCTTGTGTGAATGCATTACAATGACATTTTAAGTTTTAGACTTCCAAAGAGGTTTGCATTCATAGTTACGTCGGACGCAAGTGTCCGCCCTGCACCTACCTTTCCATGCTATTTTGCTGAGCATGGCCAAGATGAAGCCTTCCAGAACCTTCTTTTTGTGTGCGCAGGTTTTGAGGCGTGCATGAAAACCTTTTAAGGCGACGAGTGCAAGGAAGTGGGATATCGCCTAGTTCTGATTTATTTAGCAAAAAGGCGGGATACGAGATGCAATGGGCTTTGTGCTTTGTTGAGCGGACCCTTACAAAGCTCGCGCATCTTCTTGACCTCAAGTGTGACCAACTGGTTTAGGAAGTGAGTTATAACGTCACGAGGCTTCTAGACCACAATTCGCGGCGTAAGTCTGTGTTATCTACATGCGTATGTGCATTCATTTCCTTCCGACCCCCAATTTTAAGTTCTGCGCACAGTTTTGGTTAAACAAAGGCATGACGTTAATTTTAACCTCGCTGAACTTGAAATAAAGCACGTAGCTCAGCAGTCTCTTTGCGCTAGATGCATTTTTACTAAACGAGTTTACGCGATCCACCTAACTAAGTGTAGTCCACGATTCGAGCCTGTTTTATTTATCTGCCTGAAAGACCTTGTGCAAAAAATTAAATGTCCTAAAATGACTCTTCGTCATCGGCACTAATCTGTGCTGGTAGCGTCCGAAGCGTTGAATAAAGTGTCTGCGCACAGCAGTTTTGCGTTGCTGTTTAAGATGATGATGATAATGATGAGTTTCGGACCATCAACGTACACCGATCTTCGATGTAATCAAGACAACTCGCATTTTGATCCCCACTATTGCTCACTTTCCCTTCGATTAGGTAGCTGCATCGTGTTGTTTATTGCTGCTGCGGATCTCACCCATTACCAGTTTTGCTTATCTCGCTTGCACGATTCTCTGTGTTTCGTGCGCACTTAAAGTTATTTCCTACCATCCTCCAATTTAAGGTTGTGCTCAGGCCTTTTGTTTCAACAATGTCACGTCATCCATTTTGACCTCGATGAAGTAAATATTAGTAGGGAGCTCATACCTTTTCTTAAACTGGTTCTATTTTTGACCAAACGAGTTCATTTGGTCTGCATCATGGCATCTGTACCAGCTGCGGAATAGGCTACGCATACCGCGTGTGCCGATAAATCTCGACTGACTGTCTTATGCGTGGATGTGGACCGGTGAAAGCCGCTGGAATGAAATATGCCTAAGGAACAACTTTTGAAGTAAAGCCGCATTATTAAAGGTAATCGCTCCATCCCAAAGCCAACATATAGAATCTCTCTAGCCAATGCACCAAGCTTGTGTCATTGGGCATTACTTGTGTTGCGAGGGTGACAAGCTGTGCCCCAACTTTGCAATGCCCTTCACTTTCCGTGGTTCGGTCCGTACTTTCGTAAAAGTGCCATGTGGCGCGTCTATAGTTCCTCTGTCCGCCTGCAATCATCTTAGCTTTTGCTTACTGGTTTTTGTCCCCAACCAATCTATCGCTACGTCTGTGGATAATTTCCTGATTATGTAGAAGTCAAGCATGCTGAAGTTGATGCATTGAGCTTGAATTCCTTCGCATTAGCATTTTTAAGAATAACGTAAAACAATAATTGCTTGCGTTGTTATCAAAGATTTAGGAAGAACTCACACTAACTATCGGTAAGTCAACGTGCGGTGGGTGTAAAAGTGGAAGTGATTTGAGAATTCATTGATAGTACTTTTGCCATTTAAATATGATTGATCAGAGGGGCCAGTCATGCGAAGTAGACAGAACGAAAGTGCCTTATGACTTCTCTTTAGCTACCTTCAGCCTCCACTCCTACTGTCGCTTTCGAAGCCCTTGCACTCCACTTTGTTGTCACACTTTACGGAAAAAGTCATCTACACTTGTCGCGTGATTCTGGTGGTACGCAAAATAATCACACCAGTGCATAGCAGGTGATCATGTATCAAGTGATGGGGAACAATTGGTACAAGCAGACAAATGAGGTGGCCTTCCAATGGGATTCGGGCCTAAAGCACTACAATTTTGTGGCGTTTTCTCACCATCCTTGATTCGCTTGTGCATAAAAACCTACCGGTCGGTTTATCGATGTCTTTAGGCGCCTCTGAAGTGCATGTTTTGTGTGAGTGATGAGGGAATTTAGTCGTGTCTCGTCTGATATTTGACTTGAGTGAGAAGAACTTGGAGTACAATCAGAGGAACTTTACGGTGAGCTAATGATAAGCATTTTCGGCGCAAGCAACAACTCCCGCTGTCCCTAAGTCATTTGCAAAATAATTTTCGACATTATGTGCAGCCTTCAGCTGGCTGCAGACCCGCACCTTCCTCATCACTCTACAAGATTGACTAGTGCTCAAAAATCCTTCATGCTTTTGAGGTCACGTTAATCCCTACTGGATCGTTCTAAACGTTGATTGGTATCACAAGGGTTGTCTGGTATTGATTGTCTGGTCGTCGCAACAAGCTTTGCAGCTGGCAACAAGCGGGTGGCATGAAATGGGTGAACAAATGGATGAATCAATGGGTAGCTGATTAATTAGCTGATAATTAATACCGAATTCACTTAAAACCGCAGTTATCTTAAGATATTTTAACACGCATTTTATGGGTGTTGAAATGGAGGCAAAGAAATGGAAGCGTCTGGCATACATGAAATTGATTGAGATAGGTAGGCATGTCTTTACATGATTATCTCCTCCAGCCATCCTTGGCAACGCAATTGGGCATGTGGCTGGGAACAGGGCATGAATATCCTGCAGAAGAGCACAGATGAAAGCCTATTAATTGCCTCATCTCTTTTCTACTGGTGCTCCAGTGCGTAGTATAGACGTTAGCCACGGGGTGCAGGTGCTTCACTTCTTGAGGTCATTATCAAGCTTCGTAACGAAGATCAATGCAAACTCACTTTGTTTGGCTATCGTTGCCGTCATAGCTCGAAATTCTACTGATCACGAGAAGGGGAAGCAATATATGCAATCCGCTGGTATAATTGGCAGCGCATTGGCAGCCATTGCTCAGAAGTGAACAACTCCCGCATTCCAATCGCGTATAGTAGGTGGAATTATATAAAAGCACGACTTCAAAACCGATTTTACTGGAAGAGACTTTGTTGTTGTTGTTCTTTGTTGTTTTATTCGCATTTACATCCCGTCGGTAGAGCAGATCGACTTTGAATGCTATGTAGTAGGAGTTGGGGTAGTAGTAGTAGCAGAAGTAGGTGCTTGAGGTGGGTGGGTTGGAGGGAAATAAAAGAGGTGGGTGATGGGGGTCCACTACGACTACTCGAAGAGTGTAAGAGGAAGAAAGTGACATGTCTAGTGTGCAGGCAAAGAGGCGCAAGTTAAAGAACAAGATTAAATTTCTGTGGAACAAAAAGGCCATTGAATTGGAAAATGTAAAAAGGCAAATAAAGAGAAGTAAAGAGAGGTGTAAGTAGCAAATGCTGCATGGACAAGGTAATGGTGTGAGTGGGATTCGCTCAGCTTCCGGCTCTAATTTCTTCCTTGTTGAAGAGAGACATTTCATTTTGTTGCTATCTGGTGCGTGTGTGACAATAAAGGAGGAGGAAATAGGCGTGATAAATGAAGGGGAGAAGGTAAGAAGACTCTGAGGTGAATAGATAAATAAATGGGAGAAAGAAAGAGTAAAGAAGAATAAGTGGAGTAAAAATAGGAAAGGAGGAGGGGAATAAGACGTCAACGACGAGAAATTGGGATAAAGTAGTGGCGAATGACTGCGTTGCGATGAAAGCGAGCGTTTGACTGTGTAAATGAGATGAGGGGCGGGTGTTGTCATCCTTACTCTGTTTATACTTTGTTTTGCTTGAAATTTTATTTCCATTATTACTTTCTCTTTTCGTTTTATTTTGCTTTTGAGTTAACTCTCTGTTTTGCTTGACCATTCGGCGATCTTTCAGGTGCCGTGCTGGTCGCCTTCGTGCTTGTCGGGTTAGGTGCCGTCGGAAGACGATGCGAGTTTCTCCCGCTGTCGTTGCCTTACTTTGCTTTTTCGCATTGTTGTGATGTTTTGGGCTAACACCATCAGCCGCATTGATTCATTAAAATGTATATTTTGGCCGCCACTTTGTTCGTATGTGCTCAACTCAATTGTAGTTTGCCTTTATTTTCAGAGAACTAACAATTCTATTGTTAGTGCTGAATGTTGTACCAGTGCCTTTCTAATCGTCCGGTTGGTTCTTGTGTTGATTTATTCCTTAAGTTCAAAAAGTCTATAAGTTTGTGCATTTGAATTGAATCTAACTTTCACGGGATCGTAGAGAGCGAGACTCGTCAAATAAGACATTCGCATTTTAGGGTCCTCCTGTTGAATCCGCCCCGGTTTTGCATTACTTTTGAAAGCCGGCGCAATTATCTGCCTAATTTCTCATACTCCTTCTCCTAAATTTTGTCGTTTCGAAAGTCGTTGTCGTAGTTCATTGCCTGTCGGTATTACGGTTCCTACTTAGTGCGACTAACGTGAATTTGACTGGCAAGGCTTAACTTGTAAGGAATGGAAACTTCCTGTAGAACCTGCTTCCTTTCGCCCACAGAGACTGTCTTCATTTGTAGCAAATGCCAAACTAAAACCTTTAATTTAGGTCGCTATAGGCGCATCTTTGAATTCATGTCACTTTTAGTTTTTTATTAAAATAATCTATCATTTTTTTCCTTTTTTACTCGTTTAAATCGCAATCTTGGGTGGACATTGGCTACGTTTCAGTGCATCACGTGGCTGTGTTGCGCATATGTCTTGCCAACAGCACTGCGAAGAAGTTGCAATGTACTTTGGTGGTCAGCCTCTACCCTGTTCTGCTCTGCTGGGTAGTCGTCACTGAAGTTGTTGGAATTTGGATACGGCCCTCCTTGAGTGGTTAAGAGAATGAATTTGCAAACCTACAGTTAACCGCAATTATGCGTGTACTTTCATGTTTGATACATCTTGCTGTTTTTAACTTGCCTGTTTCGTTGGGATTTATATGTCTTTTATTGCCTGCGATTTCCGTTAACTTGAATTTGCACGAATTGACGTCAATCGAATGGAGATGATTTTAAGGTTAATGGCAAGGCAGCAGGTGTACTCTGTTTAAAGGATGCTCTCTTAACAATGCCTTTTCACTGCCTGGCTGTTTGCATACCTTACTGTGCTCCGCTGGTCGGCCGTCACTCGCGGGTGATGGTTAAGTTGGTGTCTCCATCTGCTGCTTTCTTTGACGATTGTTAGCTGCCTCACCTACCGCATGCCTCATTGTGTTTTCCTAGGAAGTTTGCGCATAGGGACGTGCGGGTTTGAGGTGCTTCTATTAATAATTAATGGAGTGATTATTAAACGAGGTTATTCGTGTTTCCTTGCTTCGTCAGTCCTCATTGTGGGCTGTTTGGACGCCTTCGCTAACACTCACAGAGACTGAAACAACCCATTAATTCATATTGCGATGCACATTGCCGCTTGTGGTTGCTGCCTTCAAAAGTGAGCAGTTGACCCACATTTGCATGCAACTTGCTGCGCTGTTGCCGAATGCCCTTATTTCCTCTTTATGTACTGCGTGCCAATCAGCTCATCTAGCTGTTTACCTATACACCGACCGACCGGCCTACCTAGTCTCTTGATCCATCCATTTCCAACTCAGTACTTCCTACCCTTCTTCTTCTGTCTTCTATCTTTCTCACTTCCCCTCGGAATGTTTACGCCATCCACCAGTCTTCTGCCTTCACAGACTTCTTAAAAGTGCCGCATTCTCGAGAGTCAGAAATGCTTGAACTTTGGATTTCCTAAAATGGCTACCTCTTTTTCCTCCCCTCCCTCCCTTTCTTTTTGCCTTACTTTCTTTAAATTGCTTTCGCGGTGGGTGTATTTTGTGTCCAGCGCCGCTGCCGCTGCAACTGCTAAAGGCGCTTCAGCAGTCGTAGAGTTTGCCTCCATCCCTGGTCCTTATATAGAGTGCTGCGATCACTAAGCCAGGGGATGGAAAGGTCTTGTCGGGATATTAAAACCGTTCCAATGTAAGTATAAGCCCAAGCGATCGGTGCACTTTGGTCGTCTCCTATCCCTGTCCCCCTTCCTGCACTGTTGATTACTATGCCTTCATTTCCTATCTAACCTCCCCAGGCAGGCTCACCATCTCCACCCCATTAACATGATGAGGATGTCTCGACGGTCTTTGTATACTATTTGCTGTCAAGCGACCTCATCCAGTAGTAATAGTAGTTGCATCGTCTAAGGTGCCCACGGCCTCATTCCCTTAATGGGACCCTCACCTTTAATCCCCTTCCATCGCCTTTACTGCTTTAAATCCAGACACTAGTTTTGTTAACAATAATCTGTTGACAAGAAATACACACCGTAAGTAACAACAAAAAGTAGTTTTGATTAGGAAAATGGACGCTGTGATGTAGACATCCAAGGATAATCAGGAAGAGAGCCAAAGTCGGACAAATGACGAACACTGGCATGCCTAGTACAGCTGCTACTTTATCCAAAAAAACAATCCAGGTGTCGCATTCGGGTGCAAGATGCTTTATTCAGCCTCGGAAGCAGTGACTGCACTGGTGCCTCCACCTTCGGTCACTGGATTGCTCCAATCGTTGCGATGAATGGAAGTGATAGAGGACACGACCATAGCGAAGGGGTCCTCATCCTCCCAGTGCTACACTTCCGTGCCTATTACGAGGTCTCTTTCTGCGGCGGAGTAGACGATATCCATTCAGTGGCCACCATACAGACGGCGCTTACACATGCATCATCTCCCGCTGAACGTGTGCTCGTCATGGCATGGTTTAGTCCCCTTGCAGGATGATAACGATGTGGCACTGCTTGGTATAGGTAGGTTCGACCGTTTCACGAAAACGCGCACGCAATATCAAGCGCCTGTTCCTGAAAGAGAAAGCATAAATATACTCCTCCACTGTAACGACAGCCTCACAAAAATATTCACAATGGGCACACAAGATTACAACTGTATACACGGGTTATCAACTCAACTTCGACACTAAGTGATTCCCACCTTTTACTGTAGTGGCACCCATTCGACAGTTTTCTGACATATTTACACATTGACAAGAATATAAACGAGCGAGAACGTTAAATCAGCGTGTTTTCAGTGCTATCTTCAGTCGGAAAGGAGAAGACACTCTTTTTTGACGATGGCTGGTCCGCAACCGCTGGTGAAACTGGTTAAACGTACAATCAAGTGCACCAACCACAAATTCGGTCACGACGTTGGAAGCATTAGCGAAGCGATTAATAAAAATTAAAAGGTGATACAGAGATGTTCTGAAAAACTATCATCAAAAATAAAGCTACACCAAATCGCAAGCAAAATACGTTTTGATAGACTTCGTAAACCAAAATTGCAACCACTAAAATCCAAATGGATTTGAAACATGCAACTACATAATTGCAGTCAACTTGTGCAAAATGTTAGGGCTGAGTGCAGCTGGCGGCAGTGGAAGAGATTCTTCTTAAGCCAAGGGTCTTGGCGAAGTACACTAGATCAGATGCCTTGCGCAGTGATGTGGCCCATGCTCTCAGATGTTGGCCAGACGACGGTCATTTGAGCAGCCATTGTAAGGAATCCTTAAAAGATAGCAAGAAAAGTTCCGTCTCATCAGGGCAATGATGGTGGAGCGAAACAACTACGAGAGTGGCAATGGAGACAGTCTTTTGAAGTGTACGAAAAACATTGTGTATTGTCTTAAAGCTCTTTGATGCGACTTGTTGTTACCAATACTAGGGAAATGATGCATCTGATGGGTCCATCACTGTGCCTTGGACCCGCCTTAAATGTGACAAAAGGTGTGCGGGAGGCGACTGTCCAGTAAGTTAACGGGAATCGTTTATTTGATGTATCTGGCTTTGCTCTGCATAACCCAGTACATCGAACTACTTGCACTTTGCCACTGCTCCACCTGTTTGCAATAATGACGAACTACACGCAAAGCGATGGGAGTAACATAACGCTGCCAGGCAAAGAACGGAAAAAGGTTACTTTTAGCTTTAAACAAGTAAATGTGAAGGCGTATAAGTGGGTAGTACTTGAAAATCCACCCTCAATTTCGATTGATTGCCGTCAGTGCCATGTCCTAGCGCTGGTATTTGTGTTTTAAATAAGGATGGTAATGTGCGGTTCTCACCAAAAGGCAATTTTCTTTTAGCTTACGATTGCTACAGCCATCAGGTAGGGTGTCTCGTGCTACGACAAAAGTGTTGGTGGTAAAATGGTGCGGTGTGTGACGAGGTGAAGTGGAGATGCGAACCTGCCAATCGGATAGTAGACTAGGGCAAACGTGAAGCGAACTACCATAATGCCTTCAACCGTGACTAAAAGGTGTGCGGTAGAATGGGTGAGGATTATGTTCGCATACACTTCAGGCAGCAAAGAACGCTTCCATTATACTCCAGCTCTTCATGTGGCTGACGTGCACCATTCAGATGAGATTCCCAAATTATATTTCTGTTCTTCATGCTCCTTTCATAGCACCATTTGGAACAGCATGCAAAAATTTTAAGCAAAAATAAACTCAGAGCAAACGGCATTAAGCCATAAATTCAAGTTCCTTTGCTTGAGCCACCTCACGTACGATTTAGGAAAATCGCGAAGAGCATGACTTTGCAAATGTTAATGGTTGGCAACGTTTGTAACTCTATTTTGCTACAGTCGCTCATACATTCATTTGCTAACAAGAAGAATTAAAGAGGTGGCAGGAGAGGGCAGGCAGACGCACAGCATCAACTCATTGCAGCATTTCTTGTGATGCTAATCTTCAATGCCTAATACTGAATTGTGGCTTTTGTGAGGACACTTCTCTTTGAGCCTTAACGTTTGCAGGCATAATGAATTCGCGGGTAAGGCATCTAAAATAACTTGTGACTGCAAAAGTAAAGTGCACAAACCAAAGTTTTATACTAATGGGCAATCACTATCCTTTGTCCTCGACTTAATTTTAGTGATGAAGTTTGTGTACGTAAGGCGAGTGGATGAAGATGGTTTTGCAATCAAAGGACCGTAAGTTTGAAATAAAAACAAAGTTTATTTAATGTTATGAATCTCCTTCAATCCCATTTACATTTGCGGCTAGGAAGGGAACCTGATACTAACCAACCTCAGTTCCACGCAATCTGAGGCACTGGCTAATCTTCGCAATTGTAAGGAATCAAGCTTCAGTGTCCTTGTCGACGCAGAACGACGGCACGATGACAGCTGCGGTCTGAATTAGGCTTTTAATTTACAAAGCCGAGGATCGATACTCTCGTGGCGTCGATGTATCCCTTTCGGAGTGCGTTAGTATTCGCGAACCTTCTAGTTTTTCCTTTCGCTCCAGCTCCGCGTGCGCTATGATGTGACGGCAATTAAGCCAAAGTAGAGAAGCACATGGGAAGGCAGCGTCTGCTACTAGGAAACAACCTATAAGGAGGACTGTTGTGCAAAGCCGACACCAGCAGACGCCACTGCCAGACACTACGCGACACGTGCCACAGATTGATTCACGCACACGTCAAATGCGAAGACGTCAATCACACACTCAACTGCCAGATATGCTTACGTACGCGTTGCGAAGCCTTCTACGTTTCATTTTGCTTGTCCGCCTTATCCCTGCTTTTACCACACCTCCTCCTGGTTCGTCCTCCTCGCCTCGTACTGCTTTGCTCTTTCTCATTTCATATGTCCCTCTCGCACGCGATTGCGAATTGCCTAATCGGCAGCAGGAGTAGGGACAGAAGCAGGAACAGATGTAGGGATCCAGAAGCAGCATATCACGTTCGGCAAAACCAAGCTTAACTTGGTCGGTTTGTACTGAACTAATTCAAATAAGATTCGAGTAGAGCAGCCACGCATGCCTGATTATGACAGTCTGGTGTGGAAGAGAGTGAGAAAGGTTGGGAAGGAAGGCGATAGGTAGGTAGCCGTCTTCATTACCTACCATTCAAGCCAACCTTTACTCCTCCTCATGTGTCACGTCGAATCGGCCTAATGCAACCACAGGCTCCGTGTCTGGCAGATGGTAGGGACCAATGTACACATGAAGCAAGGAGGTTCGGAGACGTCTTCAAGATGGTGGAGCGGGAACCCTCTTGCCTCCTCCTCTTCTCACATGCACCACTCCAATCCATTTTCGGCAAGTCACTTTTTCTTGTCTCTCTCTCAATTCACTGCATGCGTTCCTAAGCACCGCGTCTTGCACTATGTCTTACCACTTATGCTTCAAATATTCGAATCACGGCAGACGGAGAGATGATTGCTGCCTGCCTATAGTCCTCCTACCATCCTTCTTGTTTCGCAATCAGTGACATCAAGACGCCTCACTCATCTGATGCAGAGACAGTGTCAACGTCTCTTCACGGACCCTCTCCTGAGTTTAAGGAGTTAACAGATTATAAAGGCGAGTGGAGGATCAAGGAGAATCGGGTGCGAATTCGCGATTGTAATGGCCAAGGTAGTATGTGCAGGGAGCAGCTTAAAGGCACTTCAAAAAGCCCACGATGCGCAATTGCATCACGACAGACGGGGCATTGATTGCTTTCTTGATGAAAACATCGATTTATTGGTCAGTCGGTCAATAGCCAGTGATGACCTTCAGAAAGAATGGCGCCAACTGCAGTCGCATTTGCAGGCGTTTATTAAACATCTAAGTGAAGGTATGTTTTTGAACACCTTTAAACAACGCTGGATTATTTTGCCAGCTTTTTAAACATCGAGACAACCTCATTCCCTCCAAACCGTTTGATCTTTGTCATCTTTGCTTGAAAAGTGACTTTTAAGCATATTTGAAAGCTACCTAAATTGTCTGCACATACTAATTATCTTCCATCACTTGATACGTGATCACTCACTGTGCAATCGTGTGATTATTTTGTGACAACATTTATTTGCCTATAGTACTATCAGAACAACACGCCAAGTGTGCAGATGACTTGTTTTGGCAAAATACGACCTCAAAAGAGGTTAAAGTACTTTGAAAAGGGCAGTAGAAGTAAGGACTGAAGATGGCTGAAGAGAAGTCGTAAGGCACTTTAGTTCATTCTACTTTGGACGACTGACCCCTGCAATCAATCATATTTAAACGTGAAAAATAATACCATTGAGTTCTTAGCTCACTTCCACTTTTAGCCCTATTGCACTTTAACTTGTCGCTATTTAGTGTAAGCTCCTCATGAATCACTTTTTGTTGTTCTTACACAGAAAATGCCAGTGTGGATGGAATCAGACCAACCATCGTCAAACAATAAAGGAATTATAGTCTCGACGCATCAACTTCAATAAGCTCGACTTTTACAAACTCAGGAAATTATCCATAGAAGAAGGGGTAGATTGGTATAAAACTGATGTTCTACGACTTCTCTTCAGCTATCTTCTAGCTCAACCCCTACTGCTATTTTCGAAGTCCTTACACTTCGATTTGTTGTCTCACTTTACCGAAAAACAAATTCATTGACACACTTGGCACCATAGACGATTACATGTTGGGAGAGAAGGTGGATGTGTTGGATGACAGAGAGGCGGACAGTGGTCGAGAGAAGGAACTGAGGCATTCTTACTGCGAACTAGTCAACTCATCGGCCGACATGTGCAGACACCTTCACAAATGCACTTCCACTTGTACTAATGTGGGCAATGCAGTGTCGCTGAAGCTAACATCGGCATTTGCTTGCAGTGAGTGCGTGTGTAAAGGGATTTGAGGGGCAGTTGAATGATAGGTAAAGTCAACGCCAGGTCAGAGTTTGAAGTTTAATTGCGAACTATTGTCACACATTAGTGCAGCATCAGGGCAACGCCGCAGTTACAAGTTGGCAAATTTTAGCTACTGCATGCGTAGCCTCCTTAGGACCACTTCCAGCCGTCTGTAGGCAACCCTGCACCACCTCGAAATTGGCTTCTTGACCTTCGTCACATTGCTGAAGCACTCCTGTCTAGCATGCTCAAACTTGCGATACCGGAGACGGAGAGGTCGAATATTCACCCGAATTGGTAACAGTAGTTCCCATGTTCTTGGTATCAACAACGCGACCAAGCATATTGTATCTCCAAGACCGTATCTGGTTGCGTAACGAAGAGTAGCTTGAAAGACTATTGACAAGAAGGGCAAATTTGCTGGCATATAAGAGGCCTGAACTGTTTCTATTTCCTCAAATGCCTAATATTCTTTTAAAAGTGGTCCCAATTCTCCCAGCTTCTATTAACTGAATTTGCCTGAGGTCTTAAAAACGCTTCCTGTGGCTTGGCGTGATCTGTGCTTTTCTGCCGGAATGAGGTCAATGCTGAAAACCCTTAAAAGCATTGTAAAGACTTTCGACATCTTTGCATTTGGGCCCCATGGATGATGGAACTTTGGATGCGCTCAAGGTTACCTTCACAGTTGACGTCGATCAGATCGTATATATGTTTGCTTGGTCAAGGAATGACAATCGTAATCGGTTCTGAATGACAATAAACAAATTCTTCATCCCTTTTGGCTGTAATGAGAATTCTCTTACACTGCATAAAGCCATTTTTTTATTTTTTGAAAATTTACTGCTTGACTCTAAAGTTCAATTACGTGGGCATGTTGAGCAGCAAAGCACAAACGGATGCATGATTTGTAGGCCTGGACATAAATACGAGTAGTCTTAAGCTCATGTTTTAGTTTTCTGCTGTACATTTAGCGGCTTGAGAAGACGAATGATGTCTGGCCTACTCTCATCAAACAAAATGCATCAATTTCCACTGATGGTGGGTAGCAGGGAGCCTAGGATATATATGCTGCCTGTTTCTCCTCGATGCTTTGTAAGAGTAGGCAGCGGCGTTCTAAAACTGTTGCGGGCAACGCATATTTGACAGAAAGTATGAGCGGTGTGGATGTATGCCGCTAGTGCCTTTTACGCAGGGTGTACAACCTCCTTCTTTTGCCAACGCGTAACTTTTGATAAACCATATTTTTCTAATGAGTAAGCGACGAGGGGACGTCAGGAGGCTCAACGCCTTTTATGACCTAGGAAGATTTAAACCTGCAGGGCAAGAGTTCGCCATTGTTTTTAATTTGGGTTAACCATCATGGCCTTTGTTGTTCGTGACTTGAGAGCACAAAGGCACACAGGACGCGGTATCTGTGCTCTACTTCTGGATGTTTGAAGAGGTGTGTGGCATTGGGAGGAGGCCAGATCTGTCCACACAGCATTAGTAGAGTTACCTCAAATCAGAGACATCAGGTCTCCCTCTATGTGGTGCAGACACTTAGGTCGGGTTAGTCAATTGGTGTGGTGCGATGAGGTGAGGTGCAATGCGGTGTATTGCTCACATTTTGGTGGGATGCAGGGGTGGTAAGAAAGAGGACACCACGCTTGAGGTCTAGTCAAATTTAACGGTCCTCACTTGGCATGTGTGTGGTTGCCAAAGGGTGACGCAGTTACGGAAACAGTACAGCACACCATCAAAAATTGTGTGACAGCTTTGTGGGCACTGGTGTGAGATGCAGAGTTAGAGTCAAGCACTTCCTACAAAAATGGACTGCATTTTGGCCACTAATATCACTGATGTTACTTCGATGCATGGAATGAAAGATGTTACACTAACGCTTGCCTCGTTCGTTGCGACTTACTTATCTGATGTCGATGCACAATTTTTCTTTGTCAAAAGGTGACTAGTTTGGGAAGGATATTGAAGAGGAAATATGACAGGGCAGGAGAAGCTTATCACAAAATGACCGCAGAACCAAAACACTAGAGAAGAGAAGGGATGAGTAATGATAGCCTTCGCAGAGGGTTGATAAAATACTGACCACTACCGTCTTGAGTGCTACTCGTGAGCGATTTAAGTAGCACCGCTACGTCTTTCACCCAATCAGCACTCTAATGCGCCTCATGTCGATCCTCTCCGTGGTTTTTAATGACTGGCTTTTAAACTGTTTGTGTCCACGCCTAGGGGATCCTATGATGCTTATGCAAAAAGCTAGTTAGGATGTTTTTGCAGCTACGCCTACTACTCATGCTCCTTATGCGGTAGCAGCAGTGTGTCAGAATTCGCCCAACGATGCTCATTTGTTGCCGTTACCGAGTGAACAGCGTTTTAAGCACATCAAACCACTGAACTAGAATTTTACCTAAAGAATCATAGTGCGTGTTTTAAGTAAGCAGGAAGCTGATACTTCAACGCCAGGTTGAAATATTGGTAGAAAAGCCAGCTTTTACCCCATTTAAAAGCCTTAGGTCTAGGTACTTTGCTGTGGTATTTTGTTAGGTAAACTTCAACATTCTCCTGACCCTTAGTTTATCACATGCTGTGCTCTCTCTCGTTAACGTGTTACCACCCTACTCCTCTATAGTCATTTTTGTCAACTATGAGGCAGAATTCTCTTTACTGCTCGGTTTGTTTCCACTTTGCTTTCGTGACAGGCAAGCAAGCCTGACTTCCTCGCCTAATTACTAGGCCCCAAATTAATGCGGAGAGGCCAGCAAGCGCGGATAGTCAATCGGCAAAGACCACCGATCAGATGTAGGGTGATAAGAGCGATTTTAAGAAAAAATTGATATAAGATGCAAAAACTTCAGACTTTTTCTCTGCAAATTACACCACGACTTAATGGGGTGTTGCTGTCCCCTTGATATCTATCATACGCTAATAGAGTACTCTGCTCCTCCACCCACCATCTCTCTATTGACTTGCCACCTTGATTCCACTGACTTCAGCGGAGGACTAAAGGGTCTGCCACCTCACTCACACGGCCATTTAATCACTACTTCTGTCAATTGTTGCACCTATGGAGGCGCATCTAAGGCATTTAAAACATTTTGTGCGTGGTTTGAATCGATAGTTTTAATATACAAAGATGTGTTGCTGCGGAAAATAGACGGCAGTGCAAGACCACACACCTCCCTGCAGAGCCGCTGTATGGCTCATCACTTATTCCTTTGAGGCACAGATAAGGTAGATACTACTGGTCTCGTCTTCTAGTTGTGCCATTAGGACAAAAATACAACCTGTAGTGAAGTAGGTGATCTTGCTTTGGAATACCAAGGTTTGCCTCCCAGTGACCACCTTGCGGCTACCAGCCCACAAGTTAAGCTTAGCTTACTATTGCTTGTCCAATTGCCTGACCCTATCCTTATTTTACCCATGTTGCTCTCATTTAATGCGTCTGAAATTCAAGTCGGCACAACCGATCGTTCATGTCTAATAAATGATCCGTGTCGCACATGTGTGACGCAGCGATGTAAATGCACAATTCGGGTGACACTGACAGCCAATTCTAAAAGTCCTTCAACGCTGCAATGAAAAAGAAAAGACGTTGCTTAAGGTTTGTTCGAAACGTTTGCTGCTTAGAAGCCAATGTGTTTGCAAACATTGATTTACATTGCCTATTTACGAAATGCGCTTGTTGTGAGTCGCAAGGTAGTCCCCTCGATTCAAACACACTTGAACTTAGTTTAGGCTTAAGATTGTTAAAATTAGTCGCACACGTTATAGTTGTTTGCTCTTGCGACTGTTTGATCGGTCACCTGCATAATCCCTGGTCTTCACAGCAGTTCATTTGCCTTCCAACAAATGCGGACGTACTTACTTCGACAACAGCTCAGAGTGGCACGTGGCAGGTGTATGGCGCATCAACATCGAGGCCTCAGTAGTGCACTTATTTGTGGCCTGAAATTGGAACGGTCTCAAGCATAAACCACGTAAACAGATGGTGCGAATGAAAGGCGCGTGTACTGGCCGATGGTTTGACGACTCACTGCTGGAGTGGCATCGATGCTGTACACCATCGTTCATCAACTCCCAAAACTTAATGATCGAGATGCTGCTGATGTCGTTGTGTTGACATAGAATAGGTCTGTAATGTGTCTGATAGCGCGTCGCGATATTCGAGCCGTTAGAGCGACGAACTACAAAGCAATCGCGAGTCTAGAGCGCAGGCCTGCAAACCAATTCTGAAACCTGTGAGCGCGATGGCGCGCGCGCTGACTTCTTGAGCGCCTTTTGCTTCAGGAACGTGAGGAGTAATTACACACCCAATCTTTGGGATTATGGTGGTAAACGAATGTGTGCTAGGAGGTGCACAATGTCGAAAATGCAAAGAAGGAGACTGTTGCGAGCAGAATTCGAACCTGCGCAGGGAATCCCTAGTGGAATTGTAGTCCATTGCTTTCAAATGCTATGCACGACTAGACACAGTCTGAGCCAAGTTAACGATGTCACTTAAGCCTCAGCGCGACATAGGAGAAACGCGTCAATTTAAGGATTCTAACATCAAGGCCGTATCCTTCAAGTCACTAATCGTAAACCCTGTACATATGGTCGATGAGCTTGGAAGCGCTATTTACAAAAGTAGTTTTACTCAAGAAAGATGTGATGGAAAATCATATCTCCAATGCACCGCCAGCCCTAAGATTCCTGATACAAAGTTACGAGGAGGAAAGCAAGAAGAGGCAATTCCCATCATTTAACAAGCTATACGGCATTGTGATCTTGCACACTCCCTAGGGGTCATTGCCACACTGTCAGTGCTAAATGGTACCGTTTCGCTTGGAACATATTTGACTAATAACCGAAGGCTGAAAATGAAATTTCAATGCATCGTATTAATGGAGCAAACACAGCTGGTCTCACAAAAGCGTCAACTCGGTTCTCACTTGGCTAGTACAGAAAGCGGTCACACGTAATGAGAGCCCAGTGGTTGGTGGTTGGTTGGCGAATTGCGAGGCTGGTTGAATTTGCGTCCATGTGCTGGTAGAACAAGCGTCACACACTTGTAAAAGCTATTCCAATTCCTTTCTCAGCCTTAGTTTGCAATAAGAAAATAAAATATCTTTTCATAGGATTACCATTAAAGCGCTGCAAGTGCTATGTGTGAACATTTCTTCCGCTCTTATCGCTCTACGGTAACCGGCTGTTAAGTTATTAGCGCCACTTCACTAGATCTTGCAATAGTTACTACTCCTCAAGAGATTTGTGGATTTGAACCATGTCGCATATGTTAAAGAGAGCTGATTGTATGTACAACAAGAAAATATCGTTTGAAACAAAATTCTTAGGTTGATGTAACTTAAGCAAGGGAACGGTAAGGCGTACTTTCTAGTCGACCGTGGTGGGAGACAACAATGCCTCGATGCCATCGTTGCGATGCCAAGACACGTGCTTCTAGAAAGGCACAAGGCAACTTTAGCCTTTCTTCACCTCCAGCCTCCCTGACCGGACACTGGATTCGATACATTGGAGGAATAATTGCTAGTCCAAATTACGTGCAGCTGCAAAATGTCGTCCCATTAATAGCAATTCTTCGATGATGGTTTTCCCATTAATACACCTTTTAATTGTTGTGCGACGTAGGTGAGGAGGTGACGCCTAAATGAGTGTGCTCGATGCCTTCCTTTAGCAAAGGGGTGTAGACTTGCACTGGCCATTCGTTTCCGGATCCCAACAAAATATAGTAGCAAGCTAGGAAGGACCTTAGGAATTGTTGTAGTTTATCAAGCACAACGATTCGGCCACCCTCGTTGTTTGTCAGTCTACAATCCAATCACATCCTCATCATTTAACCACTAAGTCAAAATTACTCGTGAATGCTTTGTGTGTGGGTTCCTCGAAAGCGCAGAATACGAATTGCGAGAGACTACGTGCTCATCAAAATAACTTAGTAGCGTGTCCTTCCCATCTTGATTACAGTTGTGCTTCAATCACTTGTTGAATTGGTCGCTGTCAATCCGATAGCAACATGTAATCCTCACGTGCAAAGATATTTTTATCTCGTCGGGGTGTGCGCATCGCAATCGCTTAATATTGGTGCGCATTTTCAATCCACATTTTGACATTAATCCACAAAACACTTATTGTTTGAATTCATTGCCCTATGCGATTTGCCTCTTGTCAATAGAAATCATTTGGACCCTTTGAGGTTCGTGGGTAAGGATGGCATGGGAATGACAATGCACCCGCAAACCCATTTGCAATTCCACCCTTGGTTTATGCACCAACATGGAGTTAACCACAATTAGACGCAATTCTAAACCAATTCTATCAGCTCCTAAATGATGCGGAGGCAATTAAGTTGACCTCAGTGCAGATTGGAACGTTGTAGGCACATGGCGCATCACCAACGAAGTCTCGTAACTACTGCAATTCGTAGCCTAAAACTGGAACGACTCTAAAAACAAGTGTTGAACTAGGTGAGGTATCGGTATCGGTATCAGTAGTCCAACAACGTGTTAACTTTTATTGAATTGTTGAGTAAAGATGAGGCTGAATCGTAAGTTGATGAGCTCTTGGGAAATCGAGACAAAATCCCTGTTCTTAGGTTCATCATTCCTACAGATGTTAAATGTGGTTGTTTGCTGGTGCAAACATCACGTTTACTCTGCTGATTGGCACCTTTGCATTCCAAGCATATTCCCTTCCTTCGTTTCCACACTTTCAAATCTACATCACTTCACCATTAATTGTCACAACCATTTAGAGTCGTTGACAATCTCCAGCAGGTTTCCGCAATGCGTACTTAGCAATAATTTGCATAAAGCCCATAAGAATGGTTGTATCATTGTCTGTTATCAAAAACTGATGTTTTCCGCATGGAATCAAAATAACTTTATTATGTAGACTAAGTCCTCTACTTCTAAGGCATGCCACTCCATACACATGGTTATTTGATTACTCTTTCTTCCATGTGTAGAACTACTAAGTCGCAGAAGGCAAACTTAGATGATCTATCATGCATGTTTTATATTAGCCTTGTTGTTAACCAATCAAAGATGTGCTAATGTGAGAAATGGGCGGCATCGCAACCTCCCGCCTAGCCAAATATGTTCCACACACCCTCTGCAGAGACTCTGTAAAGTCCATGAACAAAGCCTTTGAGGCACAGGGGAGCAGTGTCCACTGATCTCGTCTCGCAGCCGTTCCAATAGGGCGTAACCACTAGCTGCAGAGAAACATGTGACCTCGCATTTGCATAAGAAAGTGTACTTCCCTGCGACCACTTCACAGTCGCTTCACAACAAACTAAGCAAACGACAGCCATTCAAAGACTGAGTTTGCATTGACTTTCGTTGCTGGGCTCTAAGCCCATCAGTGCGCTGACTATAAGGGTCAGAAATGACCTCAGCATGTAAAACACCTGTAAGCCATGGCCGACGTCCGTATTACGCGCTCAAGTGTTAGTAGACCAGAGATCGGAGGGCTTGGGCAATGAATCGGCTTCCATCTGTGTCCTTTTGCAGGATATCCATGCACCTTTTCCCAGCCACATGCACCACTGCGCTGCCAAGGATAACTGGAAAGGATAATCATGTAAAGGCTTGCCTGCTTACCGAAATCAATTTCATCTATGCTAGGAGGTGTGCGATCGCAACGTCGGGATCTAATGGGCTCCTATAAAATGCAATCGCGTTTTACATACATCAGCCGGAAGGCAGTACAAGAAATCTGGGTGCTGGAAGGCTGAAGAATTCACTGGATTTGATTATTTTGCTTCCTGTTTATCAGCCGCCTTGTTAATGCTTACTGAATAACTCTAAACATGACTTATCGCTCAACTGCAGACATGCCCAACTCATTCCTGAGTGACTAAGTACAAACCGTCTATTCATTCACTCCAGACACAGGCACCAAGAGCTGGACAACTGTGGCTGCAATCTACTTCGGTCTGATGTCCCACTTCTTAGTGCATTTACTCAAGAGCTAAGTTCCATTTCGGAAGCGAAGAGCCTAAATCCAAATTCTATCTTCACTTCCTCCACTCGGACACATTTATTCTGCGGAATGTAGAACAATCAAATGCTTTAGTTGGCAAATTAAAAAGTTAATGTCATTGAACAACGAGTTTCGATGCCCTCTGCTCAGGACTCACATCACCTGTAAGTCCCACGATTCTTCAAATCACAGTATCTTAAAGCAATTGCAAGTTATGTCATTGTACGGCAAAACTGGTAATCCTCACTATAAATGTCAGTTTGCAAAGTATTTGCGGATCGACCTTGATTTGCTAAACCACTTTTGCCGTGAGCGATAGGAAGTGAGTTTAGCGTATACAATGAGGGTCAGTATTTCCAGCTACACCATCAATGGAAGTGACCGGATTCGACCTAATCAATCATTGGAGTGTCTTAAGCAGCGCCTGAAGGCACCACGTTCGTAAGCTATGCACTAACGGGTAATACCGACATCCGAAGACATGCTTTGCTTGTCTGAGTGCCGTAAAATATGCAAGCTGGATGAGCAGGACCCAAATCCACTCTCCTCCTCTGATATGCCAGCAAATCATGGTGTGTCATCGGACTAACCCACCGAGTGGCTTCGGTAAGGCCTAAGGTTGAGGGAACCAAAAACACGCGATGTAGTAAATGAAGTGAGCCGAGGCAACACAAATGTAGAATGAGCACAAGTGAAATGTGACTTCTCCGTCCAGCATGATGCGATCGCTGGAACTAAACTTGGAGTGCAAAACCACCCAGTTGCTTGCCCAATGCAGGCCTCGATGTGTCGGAATCCTTGAATTCCGAACCGCATTTTGGCCTACAAATAACACTTAAGTATTGTATATGATTAAAAGGAAAGAGATTTGAGACAGGAAACAGAAATGCGATTTAGGCATGCTTGGATAGACTGTCATGTGCTTTGCAGCCTTAATTTCGCATATCCGATTATTTCACTTCTTATTTATCAGCCGCCTTGTTAACGCTTACTGAATAACTCCAAACATGACTTGTGGCCAAACTGCAGGCGAGCCTAACTCCCTCCTGAGCGAATAAGTACAAACCGTCCATTCATCCACTCCAGACGCAGGTACCGAGAGCTGGACAACTGAGGCTGCAATCTACTGCGGTCTGATGTCTTACTTCTTAGTGCATTTACTCAAGAGCTAAGCTACATTTCGAAAGCAAAGAGTCCGAATCCAAATTCCATTTTATTTTTTCCACTCGGACACAATTATTCTGCAAAGTATAAAACAATTGAATGTTTTAGGTTGGTCAGGTTGGTAAGATCCTACCGAGTAAATGCTGCCACTTTGACATCCATTGTTTTATGTCTCAGTGCTAGATATCAGCCATCAAGTTCTCCAAAGCCCGATAGTTAAAATGCACTCTACAGTGATGACGTGAATTCATTTCATGAACTCAGCTATGCCAACGCATGATCGTCCTCTCTGCAACTTCATTGGACCCCCTTGACTCCACTAAAATTCCATTTTGTACAAAGTTGGGAGGAATGCTCCTTGTAAGCAATTAAATCTGCTGTCTCCAGTCATGTCCAGAGACCGGTCCAACCAGAATTTTGGGTAGGCATAAGGAGGCACAGCGTTAAGGGTTACCGATGCTTTGTGTACACCTCCTTTACCTTCCATCCGGAAACTCTGCTCTCAGGGACTTCTGATTAGTCCTTCGTCCCAAAGCTTCTCAGCCAGGAGAATTGGTTAGTGGACAGAGAAGAGGAATGCGATTTATGCAACTGTTAAAGTTTTGTTGGAATCCGGCATTTGTGTCCGTCGAAGAGATTGTCAGCCCTAACTCAGCCATTGGGCACAAAAGAGTTACATGGTTGTATTTCTTTTCCAAGTACTTGCTCTTAAAATGTGATCAAGATGATATTTCATTTCAGCGCAAATTGTCAGAATTGTGGAGTAGAGCAATGTTTCAATTCATTGTGCTTACTATGCGTCACATGATATTTCACGGCCCTTTCCACGCAACTGAACACCACAAATGGGACATCTTGCCACACGCATTCTGCAAGTCGATTTTCCCTTGTAGGATTCAATCATAAGGAGGCTAGATTGCAGATATCGTGCAATGAACAAACATGCACTAAATGAGATTCAGATGGATGAAGAGGTGAGGCGAATAGAGTTGAAGGGCGAAGAGTTGGGTGCTGGCGTAGCTCACTTTACTGCATAAACCCATATCGTCGTTGGAGCAATGATCCCACTCTTCTTCTCGTGAATTCTGGTGGAGTGTGCTCGAATCGAGACCATGGAATGGGACCGAGCACAGCGGCTAGCACTGAGAGAGAACGAGAGTGTAAAATAGAGAGGCTGTTTTTAAGGTATTTGAATGTCTTGCTGCCTTCCGATGCAATTTGCTGAGTGCCACGAGGCATCAGACATGCAAATGTGAACGCCTAAGTCAAGCGAAAATGGAAATGTGTCCGTTTAGGTTATGTTTAACGCGTCAATTACTCTGTTCTGATATGCCTTACTTGTAGCAGCAAGAGCTGTGTTAAAATGTCAATGAAGAAATATGCTGTGTTCTTTGTACTGCAATTGGGAATTGAAGGATGTCAAAATCATTCCGCAAATGCTTTTCTATCTTTATTTCTCTCAAATAGGCATGACGAATTTGTTTAATCCATAGTCGGTCAGGCGAAACAAGGTCGTTTTCTAGAACCAAACAAGTTATAAGGAATCCTAATTTCAAAAAGTCTACTTCCTGTAGTCAAAATTCCAGCGTTCACTTTGACATTTATGTGAATTTTACATTCAAAGCCTTGTTTCTGTTTGTTTTAACCAAATCTAGTCCTTCTGTCAGCTTCACTGTGCTGTGGGTTTTTTGCCAATGCCTTCTTGTTGACAAAAATCAAACGCGATTGCAATTAGAAAGGTGCTATCAGTATCCGACGTTGCGATTGTACACCTCTTATTCATTTTCTCTGCTTTTATTTAGAAGATAATGCGCTGAAGATGTTTTAATTACAAGAGACGCCATTTTATGTGCTCACGTCACGACAGTAAATGCGTGGCAGCAAGTCTAAGTGTGGAGTTGGGGAATGAGAGAAATCAGGTTCTTTGGTGCGCTTTTGCAAACTAACACGACCAGCCCCATTGGTCTCCAGACAGCATGTCGTTGTGAACTGGAATGTCTTTTATGACACGTTCAGGGCGCGTGCATACAATACCGAAAGTCAACAAGATGCTTGTAGTGGTTCGGCAACGAATTCTCCAGCATTGACGCGGACGAGTGGAAAGTAGATTTGATTAAGTTTGCTCTCCCTCAAAAAATTAGCTAAGATTTGCGGTGGTGCGTGGAATGCTTTGAGTGGGTGTATCGCTCGATTACTTCCCATTGGGCGGTTGGAAGTGTTGCGCACTGCAAGTGACGACTCAGATGGTGATTGAGGTGGTCGGGGCGACACTCAGTGGTTAATAAGGTCGGTGATTGAATGACTGGTGGTGTAGTTATTTGCGCGAAGTGCTCGGGTATTTAGCGTATCCATTCTACTAGATGCACGTTATCCACAACTAATTGTCTCAGAGGCAAACAGCAGTGCTGAACCAAGGGTGGTGATGTGGTGGTGAAAAGCTGAAGAATTACCGAGAGCACTGAGTGGCAGATGAGGGAGGTGTATGGTCGGAAACGAAGTAGTGTAGGTGCTGCGTAGAATCTAAACACTTGCCATCTGGTGCGCTTGTTTACGCTCCCGTTTTTAGGTAAAGTTAGAGTGGCATTTAAGTGTAGTTTCATTGTCATCAACTTGCAATTAGGATAAAGCATGGACCCGCTTACGTTCAAAGTTCTTTGTTGGAAATTTAGTAAGAAGTATGTTGCAAGCACCAGCTTGACGACCAGGGAGCAAAAGAGCGAAATAGACAAGCGCGAACTGAGGTGATGTGTAGAAAGAAATGTCTATGGTAGGTTTTGTAAAATAAAATCCGTAGGAAGAAGAAAAACAGTCTAAAATCCATATCTGGAAGGTGTATACTCATTCTCATTTCATCCCCTTTCCCGCTAAATTTGTCGGTTGGGATCTTGTGCGTTCCACTTTGCTTTACCAGTCGACGCATCCAAATGATTTCGTCCCCAGTGTACCTTTCAAATAGGCCTCCCCAACTCTTTTGATTTGGTAAATGCTGCCTATACCGCCAAATGCTCTGCTTCTGAGTCAACCCACTCCTGGTCATGCAAATGCTACACATCGAGTTTGATACCTGTTTCTTTGCTATAGAAGGGTCCATTTCCCCAGAAATCCATCTCGAATCGTTGGAATGCTTTCGCCATGCATTAAGAAGCAACAACTCTTAAGCACTGGATTCCACATTGTCTTTGAAATGCACTTGTCTTTCGCTGGAAGGTCAGTGCTTTGATCGCGATTAGGCAAAAGCACGACGTTATTGTCAACCACAACGATTAGAATGACACGGTGAAGGCCCACACCTTGGTGGACTACTATACTTCAGGCTCTGTTTAAATATACTCATTAAAAGTTCTGATGACTGTCTGCGACACGAGTGAGGGCTATGCGATGTGATGCTGTGGAGGCAGCGCGCATATTCCTCAGGTCCTTCCGCCTCTATGTCTGATCCCAATTTCGCCTGCAGCTTTGATTCTCCTACCAGATGGGTCGTTAGTTTGGGTAGGATCAAGGGAGGAACACGACGACTTAGGGGTGAGAGTGAATAGCATAGTTGTTGCGAGTGACGTAGATCTCCATTGACCAGGATGTTTGGCATATCCTTTTCACAGTACACTCCTGGATGTTGTTGTAATGAGTTGTTTGTGCTGATACTATAGCAGTGGACTGAAGGCCAGCTTCATTCCTGACAAGAACCTCACGACACTATTACTTTTTATCATTAGTGTTTAATCCGATGCAACAATTTTAATTAAATGAATGCAAAGTGTGACAAGACATGGTGAATTAAAAAGGCCCCCTCCTTGTTAAATATTTCCATTGATGCAAAATCCAGAATGACTTAGCTAATATTTATCAAAATCTTATTCAAAGTGGTATGAAGCCATGCCTGAAGGTTGCCAAATATTTTGGAATGGGAGCTCATGCATCTTTGCGATGCCAGCTTTACTTGTCGAGTCAAAATGGAAGTCTTGCCTTCCTAATTGATCGTATCGTGCTAGACTAGGCAAAGTTGTCGCCTTAAGGTCTGAGTGTTTGCTGTTGTCGTAAGTAAGTGTTATTTACAGTCACCTAGACTGTCAGCAAATTACCCTCCCAGATAAGCTATTTTCGATGCGAACCTATTGACCTCCAAAGAAGAGCGCCTAAATGCCTAAAAGTAAGAAACGCTCCTTAAATTACCTGATTATTCTGCAGAAGGTTATTCCTAACAAACGAGGAATCCAATTTAGTCGATGCTAGCTCTTTGTGTTCATGTGGCGTGGTTCGTAAAGGGAATTTTCGAAGTAGACTTACGACAGCCCTGCGGACCATCGAAACGTGTAAAGCAAAACCTACATTTGGCTACAGTTGGCTTGAAGACAGCACACCCAAATTAAACAGCAGTACGCACCTAGAAATGTTTGCCCAAAATAGTAAAATAATGTCTGTCTGCAAGGATTTGGAAGTAGTGGTAATGGTAACCAACAATTCGTAAAGACAAGAAGGTTCTGTGTGGAATGGTGGCATTACCATTTTGACCTGTTGTGAACCGCTCATGACATCCCAAAGAAGGCAAGCAAGCAAAATTAGCAAATAAGAGGTGTCTTCAATGTGGAGATATTTAATGACGATCACAGGACTGCAGCGGGAGGACACGCACTTTGGTTGACCTTTTGAAGGTCAGGGACGGTCACCTACCTCACGCACACCAATTCCATCTGTGTGCAGACATTGTTAATTACGGTTGTTACTAAGTTTTCTCCATTTCATTACCGCGAAATCTAATCAGTTTTGCTGTATTTCATCAGTTGGGCTTTGTCAAGTGCTCTCAGACGCATAATTACACCACGTAATGCTACTTGTTTTATGAAATGAGTAGTCTGTAGACAATTCCAAGCGGTAGATGTGCGCAGCGAAGGAGCTATTTGTTGAGGTAATCCCACTTTCTCGGATCAAAACAGTCATGGGTAGAGCAGTTAAAGTGGGTGGCGTAACAAAGAAGGCAGCAAATTGATGTGTGTCTTTGATTACCCACAGAAAAACGCTACAAAATTTGTGCAAAATCTCAACAAAGAGTGTAAAATGGTCCATAAAAAGAAATAAAAAAGACGTCTATCTAAACCAACATCCGTTTTTCATTTAAACACAACAAGCGCATTATTCTTCTCCAAAAATAGACATTTTATAGTTTTTTAGAATAAAAGGTAAATAGGATGCAATTCTGCTGTATGCAAATCACTCAATGTAGATCGGCTTTCTCCAATCCATTAAACAACCAGTACGTGTGACCTTATTAGAGAAGAAAAGGCTTCAAGCATTTTGCCTACTCTGGCGATACACAGCAAAATGTTTTAAATGCCGGCGAGTAATGCCTGAAGGAATAAAAGGCAAGTGCTTTGGAGCCTCAAAGTGGCTAAGGAGGTGGACGGTGGGTTGCGTAATTGGAGTCGCTTGTAAATCAGTCGCCAGAGCCTGCATCCATTTGACTTCACCCCGGCATTTAATGTCACACCAGAAGTTAGGCGCATTAAAACCGCATCCTCGATGTTAAGGAAGGTACACAAAGCTGGTACCGTTTCGATGTTCCATCACCTGAGGTCCTCTGTCTCCTTTTTTCATGCTTTTATAGAAGTAGACGCTGAAGGTCAAGAGCACTAGACATGAAGTGAAAATGGGTGCAAGTTGAAGACGGTGGGACACCTATTGCGCAATGACAGGATATGGCGCCTTCTTTGCCAAGTGCAGGTAGTGGCTATCCAAAATCAAATCTTCAATCCAGCCCTCCCACACATCGTCACTTCTTCAACTTCCATCTATTTTTCTCACACCGAAATCACTACTTTAAATGCGGTTTACGGGTACAAAAGTACGAGAGTTCTTTTAATATTTATAAACTGGAGTTGCCTTTTATGATAATAACATTACTGGACAGAAGCATGAGTTACGAATATCAATGGAATTATATGCTGAGATGACTTTATTTTATGCTGCGCACAGAATTTGCGCATAATTGGACAGATATCTTAACGTTGACGTATGAAGCGAGATGAATGGATATCTTTTTCGCACAGCGGGTAACCGTCGAAGCATAAGTCACTGCAGGAGAAAACTGAATACTAAATGAACTCACGGAGCGATGCCGACGCGAGTGCCAAGGACTGTATCAGGGTCGTATCAATAAGCATGCCTAACCGCACTTTGCTGCAACCAATCGTCTGTTTTCATCCAAACCCACTTTATGGGTGAATTTCATTATTCAGTCGCATAATCGAGACAAATTGTGATGCCTATTTGTAGTCATTTGCATGCGCAGTTTCGACGGAGTGGGTGGCAGACCACCACCACCACCACCACTACCACCACCACCACCACCACCACCACGTCGAGTTAGAACATGAAATTTAAACGATTGCATCGCTTCGAAAAGGGGACAATAAGAAGATTGTCTAATGACGTGCTCCTTCTCAACCATTAAAAACTGGCCTATAAAATAATGAGTAAATGCGATTTCATGCTGGGGGGAAAACTGGTGAATTTGCAAATCTTCGACGTTGTCCTGATACTATCACTTGATCTGTCTCAAGAAGCATGCAATTTAAAGGAGTAGCACTTTAAATAACCGCATTCGGTAGCAACATTCTGGGCTGTTGCGATGCCGCACTTGCTATTGTGGCCGCCATTGGGTTGAGTCCTTTGATGCATCCCGATTCAGTAGGATCGCAGACAAAATGTGGCAAAGTTATTGCCTCAAGTGTCATCACTCTCGGATTTAGTAGGTCATATACACTTTTATATGCGTAGAAATGTAGCCATCTCAAAGCCCAACTGAACTCAAATTCCCTGCTGTGAGTAGTCGCCTTACTTAAAATAATAGTAGTGATACGTTTTAGGGTTGGTTGAATCCCAATGATGAATTCATATCAAAGTCAGAACCCAGAAATAGCAAAAAAATGCCTCAAAAGACACCTGAGAATTACAAGTATGCCACCAATCTTTTTGCAAACCATGGCGTAATTACAGCTGTCTGTCTTTACTTCCAAAAGCTAGCCACTTTGGCGCTCCTACACATCGACAGGTCTGATTTGCCTGAATGATGCCGACAACCGGAAAAGCCATGCGAAGTTGGCTCGTGAAGTGTCGTACAAGTCCCTCATGGGGGTGGTAGAGCAGATGACCGATCTCTCTCCACTGGTGATACCAATCTCACTCAACTCCACCTCTTCCGACACCGTGGACTGCTACCGTTCGTTGTTGGAGAAACTGCGACCGGGTGACCTGTGTGAGAGCAGCGAGCATGTGGTTGGTCAGAAAGGACGTCGACCAAATAGTTGAGTCATCCCGTCCTCAGGATTTGATTAGGTAATCCAACCCTTCCAGCAATAATTTAAACAGTTTCTTGCTAAGTATTGAAAGTTAGACATAAAGAATTCATCTTTGATAATCAAATTATTGCAGAAGTCAAGTATGGTTAGCAGGTTCTGCTCTGGTAGGATGACTTAGTGTTCAGCAAGACCAGTGATCTAAGAACACGCACCTGACTTATATGTTTTCCTTCTATTTTTGGATGAGGCGTACTTTAATTCAACCTAGGGCTATTATCAACTCAGAGTCTTGTGGCTGGAGACTGCGAGATAACCAGAACGTCAGTTGAAGGTGAATTTTCGTTAGTTTGAATTTGCTTGGAGGTAATTTTCGAGCGTAAAAGAATCAAATGCAGTAACTGTTTACTCTTTGCTTCCAAACGGCAAAGTTGCCTCCCAACAGTCTTGCGGAATGTCAAAGCATGTCGGGCAAAGAAGACATTGGGCTACGGTCAGCTTGAAGATAGCGCGATCTATTCAACCACCAACACGTACCCCAGAAAAATGCACGCAAAATGTTAAAATAACGTGTAACTGCATGAACTCGAAATTAGTGACAAAGTCTGCCATCAATGCGTAAAACATTGGCAAGGTGTAATAATTTTGTCTGAAGCAATGACAGAAATGAAGACCTTGTGCGGAATGGCAGTAAGAAACTTCTGATAAAGTACACAAACAAAGAGATGGTGAATTCAGTGCATAGATCTTTGATGTCGATCATACGAATACATCAGGAGGACGGTGCATATATATGTGCATGGTGCTTGACCTTCTGGAGGTCAGGGATGGCCACCAGCTTTACACAGTTCATTTCCTACTGTGACTGTACATTGCTAGGCTTGCTGGTAATTTCCTTGGTTCCACCTTCAAAGATTCATTTGTATTTTTCTCACCAAACCCAGTGAATTCGTCAGCTTGCCGGCACACAGGTTTCATGTACCGCCGACCAGCTGACGCACATGAAACACGCTTGCATTGAATAGGAACTCATCAGATCCCGAGGTTGCGATCGCACACCTCCTATTCATCCTTGCACCTTCTTTGTAAACAAACTGCAGTGCAACTGCTTTACTGACAAGATGCGCCATTTTATGCTCCTGCGTTACGAGTTATTCACACCGGTAGTAAATGTGTGGTAGCAAGTCCAACTGTGGCGTTGTGAAATGGGAGAAATCACTTTCATCAACCAATGTTTTAGGCCTGTTGGTCTCAAGACAGCACGAGAATGATGCACGCAGTAAAGTGATGTGTGGGGAGAAACGTTTGTGGTGGGGTTTGGGAATTGCAAGTGGTAGAAAGTTGAGAACGATCTACAGTCTTCCCCGAAGGGTGTTCGCAATCGGTCATGTAGTGTATTACAATTGATGCAACACGGTAAAGCATCTTAACGTCGGAGGAACACGTAATGACTTAATTCTCTTTAACACACTCATTCACAGTTCTGGTGCATGTTTGTGGCACGGATGATGAACATTGCGACACGGTGCTGTGAAGGCAGTTGGCATGTTCTTCGCATGCAATTTCACCTGTAGCCTTGCTTTACCAACTAGATCAGAAGTTAATTTTGACCGAAACTTAGGGAGGACACGATGACTTGACGGTGGAATTTGCAAATGCTGTATAGAAGGGTGTGTAAAGGGAATGAGATAGCCGCTGCGATTTTCGTAGTTTTCCATCAACCGAGAAGTATGGGATATTTTCATCACAGTACATGGAAGTATTTACTCAGATGAGACGCACACTTGGAGATGAAATATGCGAGAAGTGATTGCTCCTAAGTGGGCTCAAACACCTTCGCGCTGATATGAGATGAAATGGTAGGAAAATAGGCCTTTGCATAGTAAGAAGGAAGCTATTCCAAAATTGCTTCTACAATCTACATTGAATGGTCTACTTGGCTGTCGACACACCCTCACCCAGTCACATTGGTGGTAATTCTGGCTCGTCTACATCCACGCATTAGTAGCTTCTACTCCAACCTAGGCCAAATATGCTTGGAAAAGACGTCCGCTGGTAGAACGAAGTCGTGTCAGAAGAAGCTGGAGGTTGGAGCTAAAATGCCACAGGAAGCATCTGTATCATGCCACATTTCTGATGTACGATGAAAGATTTAATGTCATGTTCAGCCAGAATGAAGGTGAGTGAGTTGATTTGAAAAGTTTAGAGAAAGATGGTTTTGATGTCAAATGGACTTAATAAAAGAGGCTTACTTTACTTCTGATTTGGAAGTAGTGAATAGCGAAACGCAGTGGGATGCACACAATATCAAACGACTACTTCACCAGGAATGGAAACAAAACTTGTCGCGCGGTCAATTTACTTAGTGTCATCATGATTGTAAAACAAAGCATGTATTGATTAATGTAAGGAGGGGAGAAAGGATTAGCGACTGGAAGGAGGAGGATGAGTGGCTTTTGTGGGTGGATACGTTGAGAGGACTGTCACGTGAAAAGGCTCACTTCGTGGCATTGGAATTCGACAATTCTCAGTCTAGTGGTTTCGCCTACGCCTACGCCTTCGAACTAAGCACATCAGAATAGAGTGCTACTGACGCATTAATTGTGACTCATGACGCAGATGCTCATTTCCACTTGACTTAGGCAGAGCAAGAGGAAGCCAATGACTCGAGTGGTGGAGTTTACTTATTCTCAATTGCCACCATTTCCACAAATCGTACGAGGCGATCTAGGCAAATTTGACATAATGAGGCATAAGCGTTTGCTTCTTTTCGGTCAGCTCACGGCACAAATGATGAAACTGTAAAAATATCTTGATTACTTAGGTTAGAAAGTATTTTCGATTCTTATTCAGGGTGTGTGCAATAATAGCATTTATCAATAGGATTGCTAAGATTGCTAGATATGGTCTCTGCAGTGCCTTACAATAAAAAGCCCTCAAGTATTAAAACAATCAGGACTGCCAGTCCTAATGTTCGGTCCGAGCAAAGGAGGAATGCAGGGCAGTGAAAATTAGGCCTTCGTGTCCATGTGGCATGGTTCCTGCATGGGGTTTGTGAAGTCGACTGCCGACAGGCCTGCGGAACGAAGTAGGCATTCAGCTGCGGCCAGCACAAGGTCAGCACAGTCCATTTCAACACAAGCACACACATAAAACTGCACACAAGTAGGTAGAGTGATGTGCAACAAGGAAGAGATGACTTCAATTGGGAGATTTTTAGACCGTACACACAAGCACAGCAGGAGGATGGTGCATGCGTACCAGGTCAGGGATGATTTCCAAACTCAAGCATATCATTTCGAACTGCACAAAGACGTTGACAATTGGAACGTCTACTACAACAACAACAACAACTCACGTTCATCTTTACTAACATTTCAGAAGCTGGTTTGTCAACTCTGTTTTGTTGGCTACCTTATTGTATATCGATTTGGGAACCGCAAATAGCTCCAATTTTCAGCAAGTAATTATAAGATATTATGTTACTTATACCATGAAATGAGTAGTATGTGTGCGTTTTAAGCAGAACTTATGCATGTTGAGGAAGGTTTTTGTTGGAGTAATCGCACACTTACAAATGTCAGCAGTCATAGCTGGGATGTGACTCGTCGGCCATACCGTAGCATCAAAGTGCATGAAAAAACAAAGAGGACAACTTTCTCAGCAGTGCTCCTCGCTTTCCACTAACAAATGCAGCACAATCTATTCAAAACATCAAAAATGCATGTGAATGACCTGAAAAAAACACTAAAACAGACATGCTTAATGGATGCATACGCTTAGAACTTGAGAAATCATTGCCTTGCTTTCGACTTTCTGATTTTCTCTAATCTAAAAAGGAATTTAAATGCATGTGGTTGTGTGTTCATTATTTTCTTTGGAGCACCTTTCTTTCTTCCATCAAAATGAGCAGCCTCTGTGCCCTTATCAGAAAAGATACCGCTTAGGCACAATGTGTTGTGTTTGAAAAAGGCCGCAAGCAATCTCTGATTAATAAATGAAAGTCGCAATTGTTGTTGACATGAAATAACCAAGAATGCGGATAGCATAATCGGAGCTGTTTGTATTTCAAGGAAAGCCAAAATGCAGTAGACTTCAGGCCCGTAATCGCCGTCCAAGCTACTTTACCTCCACATCCTCGACAGTCGGGAATGTTACGCAAAGTTGGCACCGTTTCTCTGTTTTAATGGCAAAGCTCATCTTACTTATCTTCCGTGCTTCCCCAGGAGTCGATCTCAATGCCAGATTGAGTCACATCAACTAATCAGCTCAAATACATCATTCGCCAGAAGCAATGCCTCAGAGGTGAAGTGGTAAGAACAATTTTCCACTCATCTGGTACTTTGAACAGTACCAACATTCAGCATCTCATTCGTAAGCTATGCACTAACGAGTAATCCCAAAATCCAAGGGCCTGCGTTACTTGTTTGAGTGCCGTAAAATATGCAGGCTGGATGAGCAGGACCTAAATCCGCTCTCCTCCTCTGATATGCCAGCAAATCATGTTGTGTCATTGGACATTCCCAACGAGTGACTTCTGTAATTCCCAAGGCCGATGGAACCAAAAACACTTGATGCAGTAAATGAAGTGAGCAAACGAAATTGTGGAGAAGTTGAGTACTCAAAGTCCTAACTGCAAAGTTTTGGTGGAGTGATGGACATTAATGACCCTACATTCAGCAAGACCCTTAGTTTCCGTCTCACAACTGAGCTCCCAACTTATCATATATTGGTTCTGTACCCAATTTCGGACTGTACGAAGCATCGCGTCATTTGCAAAATATTCTGCCCCTAGCTTCTACTTTCCAACTTTCATGAAACAGGTTGAATCAATTTGTCAAGTGTCTCAAACTAAAACCATCCCAAATGTTGCAAAATGGACAAAAGATGAAAAACCCAAACCAAATATCTTGGTCTAATCAAAGGGAAAGTGTTCTACATTTATTGAGGGAACAAAACTATTCTCTTTGACAAATGATCGTGCAAACCAACATATTCGCAATCAGACTTTGGGATTTTGCTAATGCATTAGCATTAGTAAGTTTATTTCCAGCCCACCATCCTGATTGTCGTTAGTATGGCAGTTCACGAAGACTTTAAATGCCCTTTGATTACGCTTTAGATGTGTTTGCCACAAGGCCACGTATTAGGCACCAGAGCATTCTAGCGCCCATTGTTTGCTGAGTACTGTCCATTGGAATGCACTTCATGCATTGGCAAGTGAAGAGTGTCCTCCATGTGAAGAAAGCCCAAAGATACACACTTTGCCTTTAGTGCTTTGAAAGCGACCGTTCCGCCTTCATTGTTCTTCCTCCCTCTTTATGATGCTACTCGCAATAGCAGTGCATCAGGCATTCCTTTCACTTGTCAATCCAAAGAATCCAAATAAAGCACACTGAGGTGAGCTCCTTCCAAATGATCCATCTCGCTCGGTAACAGAACCTGCTTATTCGAGCCCACTTACCAGCCATATAAGGCATTACTTTAACCTGACGCTTTGCTCCTTTGACTGGAGAGCAATTGATGGCCAAATGACCAACGTTTGTTACTGTTCTTACACAAATTCGGAGTTGGCCTGCATGGGCGGGATGACTGGGGATCACGACGGGACGAGGGTGAGTAGTTCCAAAAGCAAATGTGCCTAAAGGTACCATGGAAGTTGCTACTATTAAGTCTAACATTCCTGTGAGATTTTCTATGTAGTCTAAATGACTGAATGCTTCTTTGCCTAAAATTACTCATAGAATGCCCAAAAGAATTAAATATTGTCAATTTCTGTAGTGTCAAGCACTTTGGAATGCTACCTAATATACTACCTCACATTTACTAACTCCACTTTTGCATGGGTTTCCTGCTTCTCATTCCTCACCTCATTTACAGTATTCTATCGCCTCACTCAAATTTCTCTCACTAAATCCATCGCCCTGCTGGAAAGATTAACTGTTTTTGAATACCACCACAATTCTTTCTTTTGCCTTCGTTTCAATCTCCTGCATTTTCACCCATCTTGCTCACCTTTCGATTTGTAAGACAAATGTTGAAATGAGTAAAGACCAACGCATGGAAAACCACAAATCAGGGGATCAAGAAGAATACTTGCTGGGTGAATCACTCGTCTGTCTCCTCTCCGTTTCGTTTTATCACACGTCTTCTGCATAGCGTCAGAGCAATTCATCAGCCGAGCCTTATTTTTAAGGTGATTTTTAAGCGGCAATTTCAGTTGTCGCAGTTATTTACAAATCCAGGCAACATATTTGCAAGGGACCATTGCAGTCGTGACTGCACAATAAAACCCTCATTCCATATGGGCAAGCCCATGTTGCATCCATTGGCTTCGCTTGCCATTCAATTATGACTCCAAGTGAGAGACAACAACCCAAGAGCACAATGAAGTTCGGTCTACTGAGAGGATCTACTACCGGTACGAGTAATAACTCGTGACGCAGGCACATAAAATGAAGCATCTTGTCAGTAAAACAGTTACACTGCAGTTTGTTTCAAAAGAGATGCAAGGACAAATGGGAGGTGTGCGATCGCAAAGTCGGAAGCTGATGGGTTCCTGTTATAAACAATCGCGTTTCATTTGCGTCAGCTGGTAGGCAGTACAAGAAACTTGTGTGCAGACAGGCTGACGAATTAAATGCATTTAATGGGAAAAATAGAGATGAAACTCTGAATGTGTAAACAAAGAAATTACCAAGTGGATGCTGGCATTGGGACAACTGGAAGTTGTGGGAAAAGCAGCCAAATTGGTACGACTTACTGTGCATATAACACCTTGGTCATGCCTCCTAGACAGTAGTGCAAATCACTGAGCATGACGTCAAACAAACTGAGTCCTGTATATAACAAAATTTCGACTTTTCTAGATGACAAACTGCATCATGATCAAAGCAGCACCCACCTCTATTGGCACTCTGACTCGTCTTTTGCCTCTGGAATCTAGCTAATCTGAATGCTGAGCAAGTGACGCACTACTTGTGACCCAAACAACAAATCCCCATCTTTCCCCGACTTTGGAGCTCACAAAGGTTCTGCGATGCCTCGAGACACTGAGCAAATTGCATTGGAACGTTCCACCGTTCTCACCTAAATCAAACGCAGCCTATGGGTTCCGCTGTTCCGTCCTCTCTCACTGCTTGTCGCTATGCTTGGGCCCATTTTATAGTCTAGGTTCGAGTAAACGTCAACAGAAGTCTCGAGAGGAGTGAAAACATTGCTTCAGCGATGATGTGGGTTCATCCAATGAAGTCAGATCTGCAGACACCTAATTTTCTTCACTCAAACTCCATTCGGTACCTTTTGGTTTCGTCTACCTATTCCGCCATCTAATGCAGCTTTCGTGTTTGTTTGTCCATGCCACCAAATGCACAATCTGGTGGTTTTATCATTGGATCTCTACGATAAAAAATCTTAAATCCTAACGGATCGTCATTATTTACGTAAACTTGATTTCACTGAGCTGGTTGCGCTCATGATTGTATGCCACCTGCAATGTGGAACAGTCATCTGCAGGGTGATACAGTCGCACTTTTACCTGCGTTACTCGTGGCAGAAGCAGGCGATGGTGTAGTACGTACAGCATTTCTACCGAAAGTCAAATTATGCGAAAAAGGCTGAAGGGTGGGCAGTACTCGTCATCTGCCCTCACAGCACCATGTTGCATGTCCTCAACCCGTGTCACAAGCATGCATCACAACTGTGAATGGGTGTGCTGAAACGGAGAGTGTTATTTTTGTTAGCCACCAAAGTGAGCGGCTTCACCGTATTGTACAACTTGCAAATTTGCCCAAGCCTTGCCTCAACACTCAGCTGTCTCAAAGAATCGTAGTAGCTTCACAGTGTCGTCCCAGAAGTCACCGTCCCCCCTAATGCATTCACACCCCTTCACTACAAATGCATAATATTAAAAACACATTTTACAAGCAAAACACCTCTGCCGATCTGCCAGTTTTTTTTCTTATGCGCCAAACTTTGAAGAACTGCCACCATCTGTCTCAATTGAACCTCTTCTCGCACTCCTCAATCAGCATTGAATGCTGATTAAGAAGATCCAAATGCCTCATTCTGAGGTAAAATTGTGCTTGGAGGCTTACTTTGAGCTAAAGTGGAATCAAAGCTGGTAGATGCTACCCTCTTGTGTCTGTGTGGCATTGATTGTAAATGCGATTCGTAAGGTCGCCTTTGGTGAACTCGGTGGAATGTCAAGGTGTGCGGAGCAAGGCAGACATTCAATCACGGTGGGCTTGTAAGGAGCGCAACCAATTTGAAACCTGAAATTATTGAGGCAGTTCGAGTCACACACATTGGCTACATTTCTTCATTTTGGACCACCAACACCCTCTCTTCTGCCATCCAGAGCTTCCAGAAATTCTCGAGTTGCCCTCCACTTCATAAGTACATTTGGCGCACCATTGTTATTTTTCCAAAGATGATACTTAATAGAATCAGGACATCTAAAGCATCGAATTAATAGTCTCGGTTCAAACACACTTCAACAGAAGTCACGAGACAAGGGAAACTATCGCCTAAGCAACGATGTGGGTCCATACAGCGATGTGAAGTTGGAAGGAGGCGAGTCCGACATTGGCATAGCTGACCTCACTGCATGAACTTACATCGTTGCGGAAGCGATATTTTTATTTCTCTCGTGACTTCTGCTAAAGTGTGCTTGAAATGAGACCATAAAACGAGTCCAAGAACAGCGGCTGGCAGTGAGAGTAGATAAGAGTAAATGATGATGCCGGCTCCGATGTTGATGATTATGTTGCTATGTTCTGATGCACCGGACTAACAATTGTAGGCACCTAAGCCAAGTGAAAGTGGGAATATGTGTTTTGATCACAAGTACTGCAGTAATTGTTCCCTATTCTGACATGCTTGATTCGAGTGGCAAGAGGCGATTGAAAATGTTGGTTAAGACGAATGCTGTCTCGGTCATGATGTAGTGTGGCATGGATGAAAGTCAGAATGGTTTGTATACAGGCCTTCGTTCGTTCAGCACGACCGATGTGCTACGTCCATTGTTGGTCATGCCAATCGTGGTCGTTCTTCTTACAACTATTTATTTGGTTAGGAATCCCGCATTCGCCATGTCCCCTTTCTCCTTTCACAATGCCGCCATCCACTTGACCATTTCTGTGAGTTCTACATTCGAAGCCTCATTTTCGTTCCTTCCAACAATGAGCTTTTTCTTAAGCTTATTTGCAGTGCAGGTCCATTGGCATTGCTCTCTGGGTGACGGACATCAGACGCAATGGCAATTGAATGTGTGTTGTCAATACCCAGCATCGTAGTCTCACATTTTTTGCTATCTTTCGCTTTCGCTCAAAAAAGATCATACTGAAACCGTTTAAATCAGAATGGACCTATGTGTTGTGCTTACGTCGCGGAGTATTCAGGCAGACAGTGAATGCGTGGTAGCAAGTTGAATTGTGGTGTCATGAAATGGAAGAGGTCGGGTTATTCGGTTCTCGTCCACCATCCAACACCACCAACCCTTCTGTTCTCCAAACAGATGGGTGGAGTCAGTGGCTCGAGTAGTGCAGTTGACTAATTCCCACTTTTCACCGTTATTTAGGTATTCCCATTCCTACCAATCTTATGAAGGCAATCCAGGCAAGATTCTCATCATGTGGCTTAATTGTTTGCTAGTTTTTCTGGTCTTTACGACGGTTTGAATGTCGAGTTTGTGAATACTCGGTTATTTAATTAGGCAAGTGTTTTTGGTGATCACCCTGAACGTTAGCAACAGCGGTCCCTGTCAGTAGCAGTATTAAGTTTGCCAGATATGGTCAATGCAGTGACCTAAAAGAAGAAGTTGTAAAGTAATCGCCAGTCAGGTTTACTAGTTTTAATGCTAACCCATCGCCTTCCAATGAAGTGCCACCAAATGCCTGAATAGGAACCTCTGCTCGAATTGTTTAATTATTGTTTCTTTATAAAAGGAGTAGTGCACTAAAGTGCTACACGATAACCAAAAGCGTTAGTTAAAGATGGGCCTATGTTATCTCGAATGTGCTTGCGGGTTTCCTTCCAGCAAGAGAGGAACCCGGGGTAGCCGGTGTTAGTCCTTCGCATCCATGTCTAACGGTTCATAAAGGAGATCTGTGAAGTCGAGGTACGAAGTAGAAACCGCAGAATGAAGTAAACATTCAGTTACGGCCAGCAGCGCAGCCAATTAAAACACCAACACACGCACGCAGAACGAAAGAATGACGTGCACCAAAGAAATGGTGGCTTAAATGCGGACATTGTTGAGGCCAATCACACGACTACACCAGGAGGACGATGCATGCTTGCGCTCATGATGTCCGACCTTTCGGAGGTCAGGGATGGTCAGTTGATGCAGATGAACGAGTGCTGCTCCTGCTTTGAAGGCCCCATAGCCAGATGACGAGTCTGCGTTGCGTCTTTGTCGACGAAGAATGCAAATGAAGGTGTAATCAAACCGGAAGCAAAATGCTGAAAGCAATATCCGGTCGCGTGCACATTCGCAGAAATTGTTGAGGCAAGTCAAGTCCTACACACTATCTGAATGGCATCCTTTTCCATCACACACGTCCCTCTTCTGCAGCTCCAATCTTTCCAAATTTCTCAATCTGATTTTGTCGCATCAGCAATGTTGATATAACGTCACCGTTCCCTTCTAAAGTGGCTTTGGAAGAAACCGACTTTTAAATAAACGGATCTGTAAGCCTGGATGTATTTGGTTGTGAACAATATGCATTCCAAAGAGAGCAAACACGATACGTGAGCACTCCATACCAAAAACTACCCCGTCAGTCATTAAAACCAACTCTTGTTTCATCCATCCAGTTGCAGCTCAACAGTCTGAACCAACCAATGTGTATTTACTTGCAGTGCACACCACTTCAACCAGCCCAACAAAAGCAACCGAGCGTGATTTGTGCCACAACACTGCAAAGAATCAAAATCTCTTGAGCATTATGATGGATATCAGTGAATTCCCTTCGAATGACGAATTTGGTCAAAGCTATCTTTGGCTCGTACCTATCAATGTTAAAGAAGACGACGTTGAACTCCTACTAACATCCCGCTCACCTTCATCATTGCACAAATCTACTCTAAAGTGAGAAAAAGCAACGTTTGGATTCACGATGACAATCCGCATGGAGGTCGACGGTAATGACAATGAGGCTAGCGACCACGTACTGAAAACTCGATTCCTCCCATCCCATAGCACCCGAGTTGGATTTGCTGCCACACATTTATTGTCAGTATTAATGGCTCGTGACATGGGCACGTAACATCACGTCCATTGAGATTCTAAACAGTGTCAGCTTGATCTCTCCTGGATTCAAAGGTGTAAAAATGAATAGGAGATATGGGATTGCAAGGTCTGGTACTGACAAAACCCTTTTATTTGCAGTCGCATTTGATGTCTGTCAGGCGAAGAGCAGTGACAAGAAGTCTGCACTGCAGAAGAGCTGACGATAATACTAGATATAACTAAAACAAGCAATAATGAGACTTTGAATGTGGGACTCTCAGAGGTGGCCAAGTGTATGCTGCCACTGGGAGAACAGGGATTGCGCACGGCGAACTTGGGATTCTTTACAATCTAATTTGTCATGGGGAAAACAACTGAGACATAGCAACTTTGTCGCTTTTCCTAGATGACAGTGTGGATTCCAAAGCATGCCGCTGAATGATTATGACTTTTCTAATCAACGAGCCGCACTTGATTGGGGCAACACCCGTTTTCATTGACAATTTGGCACACATTGTGGTGTTGAAATCAAGCATATCTGAACGGATGGCAGCTAATGCATCAATTGTGATTCAAAACAGATCTCTACTTTCCTTTTCTTTAGGCGTTCACAAATGTTTGTTCAATGCCTTCATCAACTGCATGTCAGTGATTTGCTTAAAAGGCCTTAACGGTTTTCCCAGTAGTTTCCTGCTTGCGCTTCGGCTTAGGACTTCTAAACCAGCGAAAATGGGTATAAGACAAGGAAGACAAATGATATTCATGCAGTCGGAAACTGTTTTGGCATTTCAGCCTATGCCTCACCCGGACACTGTCGACCTTGTCTTAGCCAGTGAGCAAGCAAGAGCTTTCCTGTCTCATTTGTCGTCGGAGAAAATGTCTTTTGATCGTGCCCAAATTTACCAGGAAACAGGCATTCAACTTCAGAACAGGCCCTTCATCTCATTGCGCTAGATATTTTGGGCCCCTTCACACACTTAAAGATCGTAAAAGCGGCATCTTTCTATCTGCATTCAGCAAGGCCATTTCCACTTGTATGATGCATCAAAAAGGACACCGTAAATCACATTCCCGTGACATAGACCAATACACATTGAAGCAGCGTTAGATGGATGAGAAGGTAAGTCAGCACCAAAGGAAAGAAGTGGAGTTGGTAAAGAGCACAGGTAGGTGCTGGCATAGCCACTTCACTGTATGAGCTCACATTGTCGCTGGAGTGGTATTTCCACTCCTCTTGTCACCTCTGCCGAAATGTACTAGCACCGAGATCATAAAACGGACCCGAGCACAGCGCCGAACAGGGAGAGCAGAGGCGAGAGTGAAGTGAAGAGGCTGCTTGCGATGTAAATAAATAGGTGTCTGTCACCTGATGCAATTCGCTGAGTGTCTGGAGGCATCAGATTAACTATTGTGAGTGCTTAAATCAGGTGGAACTGAAAGCTTGATTTTCGATTGCAATTGATGTAGCAGTTGTCGTCCATTCTGATACACTTCATTAGAAGAAGCAAGAAACTTGCCAGAATGTCGGTGAAAACCAATGTTGTCTCAATCATGATACGGTTGGGCACTGGGTGATGTCTAGGTCGTTTGCTCTCAGAACGTCGTTGGCTCGGTGACATGATCTGCGGCTTACAATGCCGTCAAAAAGGCATGACACAGATATTATGTCAATAAATGGCCAATCCTATGCAGGTACCTTGCCTTGCATCAAAAATTCTCGAAGGATCTTACTTTTCCTCGCCGTATTACATTTGGTCAAGTTTATGGCTCCTACATTTNAACGAAGGATGCAAATGAAAGGGTAATCAAGCGCACCAAGGGACACAAACCAGAAGAGAATGCTGAAGAATGGAATCCAACCTCAAATATAATCACGAAAGCCATTGAGTCAGGTCAAATCTCACACAACACCTGCATCACTTCATTTCAAACCACCTACACCACCTCCTCTGCCACTCAGTGCTGGTGAAATTTCTTCCCCTCATTCCCATCACAGTACCATTAGCAGGGCACTGCTGATCGTTTCCAAGATGGCTGTCCATAGGACTTAGATTTGCCAGCAAAATCAGACCTTCAGCCTTCGGGACAATCAGTTGTGGGCGAAATTCGTCAAAGCGGCTTTGGAATTGTGCGCGCCAATGTTGGGGAAAACGGTGTCGAACCACTACAACATTCCTACCGGCTTTTGCTGCATTGAGACCGACAGAATTTGCAGTGTAGCTTAGCACAAGGAGTCCAAAACTGGCTTCCTCTCATTCCATACCTCTACAGCTGGAATTGCTGTCACGGATTTTCTGTTGCTGTGAATACCTCGTGACGTAATTCCATCACATCACGTCCCTTGTGGCTTCAACAATGTCAGCGTGGTCCCTCGGAAAAGTCAGTCAAAATTAATGAAGGATGTGTTATCGCAACGTCGGGTACTGATGGCATCCGTTCTATTACCACAGCGTTTGACTTGCGTCAGCTAACTGACAGTGACAAGATACCCACACTGCAGAGTAAACCGAAGACAGCTCTAGACAATGCCAATGCCTTTTTATCTAATGAAGTGATGTTTATACCGCTAAAATGAGAAGGCTTCTGGTAGTTGACCAAAATAATCTAGAGAGGGAAAGCACATGACTAGCCGAAATCCCCACATGCCGATGACGACTTACCGATGCAGCGTTTATGGACACGCAAGAATTCATCACCGCAGAATGTCGATCTCTAGAGCCAGCACTGCAACTTTCCTTCAACACCTGGTGCGATATAGCATTTGTAACATTTTCTAAGTAAATTATTTCAAAGTCACTTTTCCTTTTGTCTGTTGAAATTGCCCCTGGGATAAGTTCAATCAACTATCCCGAGTCTCGTCAGAAGGCACGGCAATCAGGATCATCTCTGCTTCGAGTACACCTCCTTCAGCTTCCTTTCTATGAAGCTGGCTTCTAAGGAGTATGGGAAAGAAGAGAGAAATTTGGTTAATACAATTAGTGAAGTCTTGTTGGGAATTGGAATTTGTGTTTTCCTCAGAAACTGCCAGCCCTCTATCAGCCAACCGTAACGAAACAGTTGCCATATGCTTTAATGTGAACATATTTACTAGGAGACATCCATTCAATTTCAGGATAAATGTTTATGCTTTCACTAGGTGCAAGCTTGATGCATCGCATTCCATTGCACACAGATGGAGATTGTGGCATAAACAAACACTGTTGGATGGAAGGAACGGCAAGACCGCACCAAAGAAAACGGCTGGATCAGGTGTTGGTGTGACTAACTTCACTGCATAAACCCATGTGTACTCCGACGCAACATTTTCACTCCTCTCGTGAATTTGGTTGAAGTGTGCTAGAAGTGAGGATTTACAATAGGTCCAAACACAACAACTAGCAATCAGATCTGGCGTTTTATGCAGATGAATGTGTTTTAGCTGCAATGCGATTCGCTGATTACCTCGAAGAATTAGGAGAACTTGTGCACACTTGTCACAATTAATGCGTCAGTTGCCCTCCCTTCCGTTTTGCAGCTCGTAAAGAACCCATGTGCGCTATGTGCAAGTCCTGCTGTCACAACGCCAGCATCTACGTGGTCATTTATGTAAAATCCACAATCACAGTCTCATTTTACTTTATTCCCATTAAATCCAGTTCCTTGTCTTTTGACATAAATCAAGCACTATTGCAATTGAAAGGGTGCTCTCAGTACACGACATCGCAGTCGCAAATTTTACATTCATCTGACATTCTTCAAATCACAATGGACGTAATGTGATGTACCTACATTGCGGGATATTCACGCCCACAGTAAAGGCGTGGCAGCATGCCCAACTATGAAGGTGTGCGATGGCAGGAATTGATTTTGTGGCGCGTGGTCGTCAACACACAAACCCACCAGCCTCGTCGGTCTCTAGGCATCATGTCGTTGTGAATTCAAGCGCCTTTTTGACTCATGTTATCGTCGGTTTCTACAATACCGAAGGTCAGTGAAAAGTTTGAAAGAATTAAACGTCGTCTCACCTCACATTGAAACGCAGCTTCGGCCAAATTCATCATGCTTTGAAGGGACTTAATTGATATCTATCGAGTTTGTGATAAGTTTTAATCGTTGCTTCGTTGTGGCACAGATTAGGCTCGAGTCTTCCTCAATAGGCAGGTGGAAGTAGTGTGCACTGCAAAGAAAGACATTTGGTGGTTCGGATCGTCGGTTTGATACTGGGTGGGTAATACAATCCTAGTTGGGATGATTGATGGGCAGTTTGTGACGCAAAGCGTTCACTTATTGCTTTTGTCCTTTTTACTAAATGCCCATTGTCCACAGCCAATTTCTAAGGTTGCAGATTCTGTTAAAGAAAAATTTGGATCTTTTAGAATAATCCATTTTGGAATCAAATAAGAATTCTGTACCAATGGTGCTGATGCGATTGGGATCAGTCCAAGAATTTTTGGAAACTCTAAGTTGCAGAGGAGGAGGCGTAGGTAACTTGAAATGAAGTGATGCAGGTGCTGTGTTGCATTTCACTTGCCGCAATAATTCCCACGTCTGCACACACAACTGAGCTTCTTTTCCAGCAAGCACTTCTGGTTTGATTACACCTTCATTTGCATTCTTCGTTGCTATGCAGACTCGTCATCTCGGCGTGGGGCAGTTCAAGCCAGTGTGGCACTTGCGTGTTGCCTCCTTCTCATCAAATGGCACTTCACTCACTCAGTTGATTCAAGGGATGTACAAATGCACTCATTCAGAAGAGGTGTAGATTCACTTCAGCTTCAAATTCCTGGTTGTAAAATTCGCCAAGATGTGTGCTGGTGGCACCAGTTCGACTGCTGGAAGGCGAAATATGTGAGAAGCTCTTAATCCTTAGGTAAACACACAAATGTTTTTACTAATTTCAGATAAAATGGCATAGAAGTAGGTCTTTACATAGTAAGAAGGCGTTTAATTGAACTGACATGCAGCTTTCTCCCATCCGCATCTATAAGCTGCGTTGAATGGCCTGCTTGACTGCCTACACGCACCCTCACCCACTTGCATTGGTGCTGATTCCGACTTGTCTAAGTCTACGTACTGTTATCTCTTACACCAACCAAAGCTCAATGTACTTGAAAACGATGCATATTGTCAAGGCAACGTCCTGTGCGAAGAATCTCAAAGTTGTAGATAAACTGCTACAAGACGCATCTTCATCAGGTCAAACTAGTGATCCGCGAGGCAAATTTTGGTGTTATCTTTCACCTCTAAGAAATAAATTAGTTAAATTGAAGTGTTTATAGCTTAATAGCTAATAAATAGACTTAATGATGGAAGTTAATTCCGTCCTGTCCTGTTAGCACCTACAACAGCATAGGATTCAAGTAGGATCATTCAGAGAAGTAAAATCGCTTCGGAAGCATCGAGTGGTGGTTGGCAGTAAGATGCACACAATTTTAAACAACTACCCCATCAGGAAAGAGAACAGAACTTGTCGCGAAGTCAGTTTGCTTAGTATAATCATGATTGTAAGCCAAAATATGTCTTCCTAAATGCAGAGATAGCAAAAGATGAGGGATTGGAAGGAGAGGGGTGAGTAGCTCTTGTGTGCGTATGCGTGGAGACGTCTGTTACGTGGTAATGTTCTCGTCACAGCACTGCAATTTGACGGTTCTCGGTTGAATGGCTTCGCTCAGCCTAGAAACAATCTCTAATTGCCACTACTTCCCGTGCGATTAATGATAAAACCGTGGAGAAGATCGACGGTTTATTGAGGACCAAGCGAATAAATTTGCAGAATGCTTGGTTAACTAAAAACTTACTTTGTTTAAAAAAGAGTAACAAGCGCGCAAGTATTTCGACTTCGGCAGAAGGTTGCTTACAATGGCTGCGTCACGGATAAAAGGCAGCAACTAACAGAACCGATGATCCTAAAGGAACAATTCACTGAACTGTCCTGCGTCCTGTCGGATGACATGTTCATCAGTGTTGTCGCTGCTTCGAGTAAGCCTCCTCCTCATTGACACCTCAGCTTAGGGATTCTAAACCGAAGGAAATGGCTATATGACACGCAGTTAAACTGTGAATGAGTGTGCTATAGAAAAATTTCTAGCTTTCCTCTTTACCGAGGTAGACAGCTTTGCCTTGTCTTTTTACATTCTATTGAGAATGGAGAGGTCCTACATCTGCTTAGCTGTGATCTGAAAATCTCCTGCCTCAAGCAAATTGTGTTAGCTTTACTCTGCCAACTCAGGAGTCACCGTCCATTTCAAACCATTTGCAGAACCATACAACTCCTTAGCAAACGAGAAACGAAAAGATTTGGTAAGCATTGCGTTGATGGCTGACAACCACGCACCAAAATCTCGATGACTCTCATTCCACAAGTCTATATTTGCATTTGCTGCCACGCATTCAGTGTCGGTTTTTCAGCTATTGCCGTGAGCACAAGCTTTCGTGGAACTAGCGGTAAAGACGAATAAATAGGATGTGCGACCGCAATATCGGGTACGGATTGCAGCCTTGAATTGCAGTCGCGATTTATATCCGTCAGCCGAGGAGCAGTGACCAGAAACCTGCATCGCTATTGAACTGCCGAATCGACTGAATTCAGTTGGTAAGAACGGAAACGAGGCTTGCAATGTGGAACCCACAGAAATGATCAAGTGGGTGCCGAACTTAAGGCAACAGGAATTGGACACGGTGACTGTTAGCCTTTGATGATCCCTTTTGTCCTAGGGAAGAAAAGCGAGATAGGCGTAACCGACTGTGGACATAACACCTTGCTCATGTCTCCTAGATAACAGTGCAAATTACAGAGCTTGTGGCCGAGCCAACACAACCATGCATACAAACGCTGCTGACTTCGCTCATTACTACACTACATCATGACCGACATATCATTCACCTCCATTCATATTCTGCCACCATCCTCTTTTTTGAATTAAGCACATCAGAATGGAGTGCCACTGACGCATTGACTGTGACCCAAGAAGCGAATCTCCATTTCCACTCATCTTATTTGTCCTACACCTCTAAACGCTGTACTAGCTCGTTCTCTCTCACCGCTCGTCCGATGTGCTCATGCCAAATTTATAATCTCGGTTCGAGGACGCTTCAACAGAAATCAAGGGATGGGTGAAAATATCGCACCAGCGACGATGTAAGTTCATGCAGTGAAGTCAGCTATGCCAACACCTGACAGTCCTCGCTCCAACTCCATTTCCTTCCTTTGGTGCTGCCTTACCTCTTCACCCCTCAAACACTGCTTTCGTGACTGTTTCTTCATGCCACAAAATGCACCATTTGATGTCCATGGCTTTGGATCATGCAATATAGTAATGGTTTTGCTGAGTGGAGAGAAGAGGACGTCCTATTTGGGGTCTTCAAGTGTGTGCAATGGAACGCAATACATCAAGATGGCACAGAGTGGAAGCACAGCAAAAGGAGGGATCTCCACTCCTCTTTACTTGACCTAGTTGGATGGGACTCTGGCGGATGAGACCAAATGAAGCGTAGAACGTCTGCTGCTACCCTTTATTTTTATGGCCAGCCATGATTTTCAATAGTCTACTTCATTCTAATGTGCATTTAGCGACAGAGCCGCCTTGCCTTTAGGCACTGCTTAAGACGGTCCAATGACTGTTTAGGTCAAATCCAGTCACTTCCATTGATGGTGTAGCTAGAAATCTGACCCTCATTGCATACGTTAAACTCCCTTTCTACCGCTCACGTCAAAAGTGGTTTAGCATGTCAAAGTCAATCCGCAAATACTTCGCATTTATATTGAAGGATGCCATTTTTGCCGTACGATGACATAACTTGCAATTGCTTTAAGATGCTGTGGTTTGAAGAATCGTAGGACTTACAGGTGATGTGTAAATTCTCCGTGGAAGGCACCAACAATCGCTGTTTAATGACATTAAATTTCCATTTTGCTAACTAATACATTTGATTGCTTTACATTTTGCAGAATAAATGTGTCCGAGTGGAGGAAGTGAAAATGGAATTTGGATTCGGGCTCTTTGCTTCCAAAATGGAACTTAGCTCTTGAGTAAATGCACTAAGAAGTGGAATATCAGACCAAAGTAGATTGCAGCCACAGTTGTCCAGCTCTTGGTGCCTGTGTCTAGAGTAAGTGAATAGACGTTTTGTACTTAGTCACTCAGGTCTGAGTTGGGCCTGCCTGCAGTTGGGCGACAAGTCATGTTTGGAGGCGTTCAGCAAGCATTAACAAGGCGGCTGATAAATAAGAAACGAAATAATCGGATTTGCGGAATTACGACTGAAAAGCACACGACACTTTATTCAACCATGCCTAAATCGCATTCCTGTTTCCTGTCGCAAATCTCTCTCCTTTCAATCAGATGCAATACTTAAATGTTATTTGTAGGCCAGGGGTGGGACGACAATTTGAACCTGGTAGCAGAGCGGCGTGGTCACCGCCAAGAGTGTGACACATCTCCGTCATGAACTCGCCTTCTGTACCCTCTCTCTTATCCATAATGAAGATGTCAAAGCATATTCAGACTTCGAAATAGCAGGAGTGGAAGTAGGGAAGAGGAGGAACCCACCACATCAGAGTCCTTGAGCCGAAGCATAAATTAACAGTCCCTCGAAGCAGAGCTTTGCCCTTCAATATATTGAAAGAAAGATGTCACAGGAGGTGTGCTCGAGGCAGGGATAATCCTGACCACCGCCACTTCTGACATGTTTCAAGAAAACAAATTTACTTGCTGCCAAGAAGCATTTCGTTTGGCTTAGAGCAAAGGCGGTCTTTTAGTTATTCACACAGAACCTGTTGCGAATGTGCAGTGTGGCAGTGCTGACCTATTTGAACTAAAATTATTCTTGCGCGTCCCTACACGCTGCATCGATGTGTCGCCAAAAGTCTATTGCCGCAGATGGGCGATTAAAGTGAATTAATTAACTGCTGCAGTCCTCACTTCCAGCGGTAAAATGTCTTTCTATTGAATGCAGGGACACGGGCATTGTCGAAGATTAAATTATGGGACGAACTGTCCAGCATTGTGCTTATCGTTTGATAAGACGCCTTTTTCGGAGGTCCCCTGTGCCGCATTTATCGCAAAGCGAGGAGTGCTACCACGATGGCTTTTTGATGAAATGTCAAGAAAGGGCGTCCGCGAAGTGATGCAGACGATCTGTCTGACAGCCTGGTTGCGGCAAAAGCCGAAGATGGCAAAGTGATTGTCACATTCGAAAGCAGACCAATTAACCACCGTCGAAATCAGATGGGTACTATTGACTCGGGTGTACGAGAGCTTCTTTTTGTCTTTCAGCCAAACCCATAACTGTAGTCTACGACTCGTCCAGCAAGACGGTGCGGAAGGTATGGCAACAACTGACAAAACCTTCTGCAGAGAATGAATTTACAGAACATTACTAGGATGATGATCTTCCAAGTATCTGTCTATATCAGAGGCGTTAGTGCAAACGGTTATTCACTAGCGATACCAGTGACAGGGCGAAGTGAATTAGTGGCGGATGCTAGGTATCGCACGATGCTTGCCAAAACCTGCGGCACTATAAAGACCCATTTGAAAAGCCTTACACCGCAGTGACCGTGTCACTTGTGTTTCTTGCCACAAGATTGGCAGGAAAAGGGCATTTATTTGCATCGTGGATCATGCAGCACTCCTCCATGTGTCGTCTACGTTGGCTGGCATTTTTACGAAACATGCTGCCATCAAATAGCACCTAGTGTCATTTCATTAGTTATTAGTTTTGCCTATGGAGCGAAACCTGTGACCAAACAAATGTGAATGAGAATGTACTTACGCGCTTATTACATTATTTGAGCCATCTAAGGCATTGGTTTACCAAACCAATTTTAATTATATGATTAAGCTAAGACAGGGTTAAATGGATGTGCGACCACTTCCACTTCCCTTGGTGAGAGTGTGATCGTTTGACAATTTAATGATGTGTGTGTGTGTGTGTCGGTGTGTAAGGCAACATCAAAGGTAATGAGTAGAGTTGGAGGCAGGACAGTCAATTGTTGGCATAGCTGACTTCACTGTATCAACACATATTGTCTGTGGAGCGATATATTCATTTTCTCGTGAGTTACATCAAAGTGTACTCGAACCATGACTATAAAATATACCTGAGCACACAAGGCCAGCAGGAGGAGAGAACAGGTTAGTGAGGTGGAGAGGCTTGTTTGGATGTGGATAAAGAGGTTGGCACGTACTGCTGTGATTAGCTGAGTACCTTAGTCAAGTAGGAATGGGGATCAGCGTCATGACTCACAATTAATGCATCAGTAGCACTCTATTCTGATGTGCTTAATTCGAAAGGCGAAGGCGTAGGCGAAACCACTAGACTGAGAACCGTCAAATTCCAATGCCACGAAGAGAGCCTTTTCTCGTGACAGTTCTCTCAACGCATCCACACACGAAAGCCACTCACCCTCCGCCTTCTAGTCGCCTATCTTTGCCCTCTTTACATTACTCAAGACATATTTTTTTGCAATCATGATGATACTAAGTAAATTGATTGCGTGACAAGTTTTCCCCCTTTTCTGATGAAAAAGTCGTTCGATTTTGTGTGTGTGTGTGTTTGATATTGAGTGCATTCCACTGCGTTTTGCTATTCATTACCTCAAAATCAATTTTACACAATTCGGTTAGCTATCCCAGCTCTTATGTTTTAGCAGATGCTGGCAGGACAGAGTAAAATAGGCCTCTTTTAATGCATCCATTTGACATCAAAACCATCTTTCTCTAAACTTTTCAAATAAATTCCGTCCTGTTAGCAGAGGTCTTTTCCAAGTACATTTGGCTTAAGATGGAATAAAAGCTACTAATGCGTGGATGTAGACGAATCAGAATTGCCACCAATGTGAATGGATGAGGGTGTGTAGGCAGCCAAGTAGACCATGCAATGTAGATTTTAGAATCGAGTTTGAAATAGCACAAATTCTTCATCGCACAGTTGAATCAAAACACTGGGATTTCCCATTCTACTGGTCGAATTCGCCTTCGAAGCCTGGCATGGAAGGTAAACGACAAATGGAAAGGTAACGGATTTCACCAACTGATGGGTTTGAGGACTTTTGGGCACAGCAGAAGTAACTTTTAAATGTCAGATCTGTAAGCGTTCTTACCTCTGTCATTTCTGTAGGCTTAGGCATGAGAATGAGGCAAAGCGCACCTTGTGGTTACCGTAGGTGAGAAGTGGCTATTCCTGCAGCATGACTGCCTTCAAGTTGGGTCGATGAGCCGTCCCACCCTTCGGTGGCGAGTTAGCGCCGCCTGGACACGTCACCCCGTCGATCCACAACCGAGACTTGCTTCGGCCCCACTCACTGCTCATGGACAACGTGCCAACCTGAGTTGTGCAAACAATGCATGAAATGTCCGTGGGATGCAACTTGTGTAACTTGGCGTCACTCACACCTTAACAACGCAATGGCGAAATCCAAACCATACCATTCTGACCAGAGTACGCAAATTACTTCTTGTTGTCTCATCACACCAATGGCGCATGTGTATGCATTCTTTGTCCATATAAATGCAAATAATGGCAAAGCTTAGGCATTACAGAAGTCATTCGGTGGGAATGTCCAATGACACACCATGATTTGCTGGCATATCAGAGGAGGAGAGTGGAATCAAGTCCTCCTCATCTAGTCTGCATATTTTACGCCACTCAAACAAGTAAAGCAGGCCTTCGGATGTCGGTATTGCTCGTTAGTGCATAGCTTACGAATGAGGTGCTAAATGTTGGTACTGTTCAAAGTACCAGATGAGTGAATGATTGTTCTTACCGCTTCACCTCTGAGGCATTGCTTCTGGCGAATGATGTATTTGAGCTGATTGATTGATGTGACTTAATCCGGTATTGAGACCTACTCTTGAGGAAGCACGAAAGAGGAGTGGCAGCAGCTTCGCCGTTAAAACAGAGAAACGCTGCCTACTTTGTGCACCAATCCTGATTGTCGAGGATGTGGAGGTAAAGTAGCTTGGACGGCGATTACGGACCTCCAGTCTATTGCATCTTGGTTTTCATTGAAATACCCACAGCTCCAATTATGCTATCCGCATTCTTAGGTATTTCGAGTCAACAACAATTGTGGCTTTTATTTATTAATCAGAGATTGCTCGTGGCCTTTTCAAACCCAACACATTGTGCCTACACGGTATCTTTTCTGATAAGGGCATACATGCAGCTCTTTTTGATCAAAGAGAGACATGTGCTCCAAAGATTATGATGAACACACAACCACATGCGTTTAAGTTCCTTTTTTAGATTATAGGAACTTAGAAAGTCTTAAACGAGACAATGATTTCTCAAGTTTTAAGCCTATACATCCCATGAGCATATCTGTTTTAGTGTTTTTTTAGGCCTTTCATATTTTTTGTTGATATTTTGAATAGATTGTGTTGTATTTGTTGGTGGAAAGCGAGGAACACTCGTGAGAAAGTTGTCCTCCTTGTTTTCTTCATGCGCTTTGATGCTACGTTATGGCCGACGAGTCACATCCCAGCTATGATTGCTGACATTTGTAAGTGTGCGATTGTTCCAACAAAAGCCTTCCTCACTATGTATAAGTGCTGCCTAAATTGCACACGTACTGCTCATTTCATGGACTAAGCAACAGAGTTTCGTATAATTATTTGCTGCAAATTGAGGTTATTTGCGGTTCCCAAATTAATATACAATAAATAGCCAACAAAAACAGAGTTGACAAGCAAGCTTCTGAAATGTTAGTAAAGATGATCGTGAGTTGTTTATGTTGTTGTTGTAGTAGGCGCCCCAATTAGCAACGTCTATGTGCAGTTGGAAATGATATACTTGAGGTTGGAGACCATCCCTGACCTCCTTCAGAAGGTCAAGCAACTTGCGCGAACGCATGCAACATTCTCCTGTCGTACTTGTGTGTTTGGTATAAAAATCTCTCAATTGAAGTCACTGTTTCTTTGTTGCACGTTATTCTACCTTCTTGTGTGCAATTTAATGCGTGTGTTCGTGTTTAAATGGACTGTGCTGACCTCAAGCTGATCGCAAATGAATGTCTACTTTGTTTTGCAATCCTATCAGCAGTCAACTTCACAAACCTCATGTAGGAACCATGCCACATGGACACAGAGGCGTCACCAAACTTTGCATTGATGTGTCGCCAAATGTCCTGTGCGGTCCTCACTTCAGACGGCAAAGCGTCTTTCTATTAAATGCAGGGACACGGGCATTGGCAAAGACTAAATTATGAGACAAACTGTCCAGCATTTTGCTTATCCCTCAATAAGACGCCTTTTTCGGAGGTCGCATGTGCCGTATTATCGCAAAGCGAGGAGTGTTACCACGATGGTGTTGTGATGAAATGCCAAGAAAGGACGTCCGTAAAGTGATGCAGACGCTCTGCCTAACAGCCTGGATGCAGCAAAAGCAGAAGACGTGACGAGAGCTTCCTTTTGTCTTTCTGCCGAACCCATAGCTGTAGTCTAGGACTCGTCCAGCAAGACGAAATGGCAGGTATGACAACAACTTACAAACCCTTCTCTAGAGAATAAATTTGTAGAATGTTGCTAGGATGATGATCTTTCAAGTATCTGCCTACATCAGAGGCGTTGGTGCAAACGGTTGTGCAATAGCGATGCCAGTGACGGGGCGAAGTGAATTAGTGGAGGATGCTAGGTATTGCACAATGCCTACTAAAACCTGTGGCACTACAAACACCCATTTGAGAAGCCTTACATCACAGTGACTGTGTCACTTGAGTTTCGTCCCACAAGGTTGACAGGAAAAGGGCATTTGTTTGCATCGGAGGCCATGCAGCATTTTTACAAAATATGCTGCCATTCAATGGCATTATTGTCATTCCATTAGTTATTGGTTATGTCTATGCAGCGAAACTTGTGACCAAACAAATGTGAATGAGAATGTGCTTGCGCGTTTATTACCCCTTTTGAGCCATCTAAGGCATTGGTTTACCAAGTGTTCGAGAAAATCAATCATTCAGGTTATGACGAATGATGAATCCACCCCATTGCTTTGCCAACTTGGGAGTGCTATTTGCTTGGGAGAAGCCATTGGACTTAGAACCATCAAATTCTAGTGCCATGGCATGCAACTACCCAAGTGTCAGTCCATTTTCCGCATATACGCACAGGAACCAATTTCAATTTTGTAAATAAGCTGAGACAGGGTGAAATGGATGTGCAACCAGTTGCATTTCCCTTGGTGATAGAGTAGTCGTTTGATAATTTGGTGATGTGTGTGTGTGTGTGTCGTTTTGTGAGGCAACACTGAAGGTGAGGAGTAGAGTTGGAGGCAGGACGGTCAATTGTTGGCATAGGTGACTTCACTGTATAAACACATATTGTCTGTGGAGCGATATATTCATTCCCTTGTGATTTAGATCAAAGTATACTTGATCCATGAGCACAAAAAGCCAGCAGGAGGAGAAAACAGGGTGGTGAGGTGGCGAGGCTTCTTTGGGCTGGCACGTACTGCTGTGATTAGCTGAGTACCTTTGTCAAGTGGAAATGGGGATCAGCGTCATGAGTCACAATTAATGCGTCAGTAGCACTCTATTCTTAGGTGCTTAGTTCGAAGGCGAAGGCGTAGGCGAAGCCACTAGACTGACAACCGTCGAATTCCAATACCACGAAGAGAGCCTTTCCACGTGGCAGTCCTCCTAACGCATCCACACGCAAACGCCACTCACCCTCCTCCTTCCAATCGCTTATCTATGCCCCTCTTTATAGGATTCTAAAAAAATTTTGTTTTGCAATCATGATGACACTAAGTAGATTGACTGCGCGACAAGTTTTGTTCCCTTCCTGATAACGTAGTCGTTTGACATTGTGTGCATCCCGCTGAGCTTTGCTATACATTACTTCCAAATCAATTTTACACATTTTAGTAAGCTTTCCTAACTCCTATGTTCTGGCAGATGCTGGCAGGACAGAGTAAAATAAGCCTCTTATTACATCCATTTGACATCAAAACTATCTTTCTCTCAACTTTTCAAATGAATTGACTCATCTTCTTATTAGCTAAACATGATATTAACTCTTGCATCGTACATCAGAAATGTGGCATTTTATCTCCAACTCCCAGATTCTTCTGTAAGGACTTCGTTCTAGCAGTGGACGTCTTTTCCAAGTACATTTGGCTTAGGTTGGAGTAGAAGCTACGAATGCGTGGATGTAGACAAATCAGAGTTGCCACCAATGTGAGTGGGTGAGGGCGTGTAGGCAGCCAAGCAGACCATGCAATGTAGATTGTAGAAGCAATTTTGGAATGGCTTCCTTCTTGCTATGCAATGGCCTATTTTCGTATCATTCCACCTCACATCAGTGCGAAGGTGTGTGAGCCCACTCAGGAGCAATCACTTCTCGCATATTTCATCCCCAAGTGTGCGTCAAATGTGAGTAAGTGCTTCCATTTCTCTTGCTCACTTAGACGTCGCATACTTGCAAAGCAGGTTCATGGTATGCATTTGTAATTAAAGGGTGCGAAAGCATTTGGGAGGGACGGTAACTTCTGAGACGACAACGTGCTTTTACTACGCATTCCTTGAGGCTGGTGAGTGTTGAGGTCAAATTTGGGCAAAAGTGCATGTGCTACGCATCCTACGACAAGTTAGACAACACGGTGAAGTGGTCCACTTCATTGGACTACTGAATAACAGACTCCTTCTCAGCACATTCGTTCACAGTGTTGATGCATGTGTGCGGAACGGTTAGTCGACTTGTATCATGATGCTCTGAGGGCAGATGGTGAAGGCTTTACACCCTTCAGAATGTTGTCTGTAAATACATGTGATTAAACTACATCATCCGGGAGGTTGATAAGTTGTAACGTCGCCTTCCCTTTATGCATTAATGGCGTGACTGTCATAACTGAGGGATTCGGTGATCGGATGGAAGGTAAGACCCTTAGTTTGCCTCAGATGCATAATTTCCTACTTCAAAGTACTTAGCTACTTTCAAAAATGGCTTTTTTGTAATTCTGAAAGAAATTTTTATAAATATCAGCCTTTGTTTAAAAGTCGTCATGCCCTGTCACACTTCCTTCACGTGGTATAAATGTTTGCATCGCTTTGTGCTACTAGTGGATAGAAGTAGTAGTGTCTTGGCTACCCTCATAGAAATGATGCTTGACTCCGCTTTAATGTCACAATATCAACACAAAGACCGCATACCAACACTGTGCAGGCTTGTACTGTGATGAAAATATCCCAGACTTTCCGGTTGAAGGAGAACTACGATAATCGCAACGGCTACCTCATTCACCTTACACACCCTTCTATACAGCATTTGCAAATTCCACCGTCAAGTCATCGTGTCCTCCCTAAGTTTCGGTCAAAATTAACTTCTGATCTAGTTGGTAAAGCAAGGCTACAGGTGTTTTCACAGCACCGTGTCGCAATGTTTCTTATCCGTGCCAGAGACAAGCACCGAAATTATGAATGAGTGTGTGACGTGTTCCTCCGGCCTTAAGGTGCTTTACCGTGTTGTATCAATTGTAATACGGTACGTGACAGATTTCAAAACCCCTTCATGTGCTGTCTTGAGGCCAATAGGGCTGAAGTCATTGGTTGATGAAAGTGATTTCTCTCATTTCACAAAATCACAGTTGGACTCGCTACCACACATTTACTACCGGTGTGAATAACTCAAGACGCAGGCACATAAAATGGGGCATCTTGTCAGTAAAACAGTTACACTGCAGTTTGTTCCAAAAAAGGTGCAAGGATGAATAGGAGGTGTGCGATCGCAACGTCGGGAACTGATGGGCTCCTATTAAATACAAGTGCGTTTCATATACGTCAGCTGGGTGGCAGTACAAGAAACCTATGTGCCGGCAAGCTGACGAATAAACTAGATTTGATGAGAGAAATACAAATGGGACTTTGAAAGTGGAACCGAGGAAGTTACCAAGTGGGTGCTGGCATTTTGACAACTGGATGTTGTGGGAAAAACAGCCGAATTGGTATGTATTGCTCAACGTAAAGATAGCGAAAGATCAGCGGTTGGAAGCAGGAGTGTGAGCAGTTCTTGTGTGAGTATGCGTAGAGAGGACTGTCACGTGGAAAAGTTTTCCTCATGGTCATGAAATTTGATGGTTCCCGGTCTAGTGGCTTCGCCTACACAAGCAACAATCTCAAGTTCACAAACCTCTTTTTTCCCTTAACTACAAAGTCACGAAGAAGATGGGTAATTTATTGAGAACTCGAAGAATGAATTTGCAGAATGCTTAATGAGCTACTGTTCTAGATGGCTCAAAATGAGTAAAATGTGGGCAAGCATTGTGGATTTGGCATTGGGATGGACAAATCTCTCTAATCTTAACAAAACCTCATTGGTTGCATTATTCTCGTTCCTCTTTCCTCTCTTATCACTTTCTCTTGACTTAGCGACCAGCTATCAAAATATTAATGTGAAGTCCCTGAGAACAGAGTTACGTCCTCTAAATTAATGAATGAAAGGCAGTTGAAGGAGGTTCGCTCGAAGCAGCGATAACTCTCATCGCCGTGCCTCGTAATGCCGACTCAAGCTTCGGGCTGAAAGGGCCTCCGCGTGAGACTCAAGATGGTTGATTTGGTTGTTAACACGTACCATTCCTCATGACTTGGTGCGAAACTCGGCATTTTAGTGAATCGCTTGAAGACAATCATTTGCTTAAAGAAATTAGAAATTTAAAAATGTAAATGCTCTTCCGCCTTGAGTAAAATTACAAGGAATACTGTTAGTCCCTTCTATGAACGGCAGAAGAGGTCTCTTTATTCCATAAAGAAACACTGACCTTTGTCTGGAGCTTTTTCTTCTTTTAGGTGAACTATGAGGCGAAACCTTCGACATTACGTTTAGCATTGGATAAGCCGTCCTTTTTGGGTAATAATTTTGCCACATTCCGTTGAATGCGGATTGTGCTCATGATTGTGTGCCACTCGTAATGAGGCAAAACCCTCACTCACCTCGTAACTTCTGTTGAGGTGTGGTCGAACCGAGGCTATAAAATGGAACCGAACACAGCGAGCGCCAGCCAGATGAGACGAATGCATAAAGTAAAGAATCCGTTCCCGATGTTAATGAGTATGTTCGAACGGTGTAATGTCATCTCTCTGAATGCTTCGAGACATCGGACAAATGATTTTGAGTACCTAAGTCAAGTGGGAGTGGATATTTGCTTCTTGAGTCAGAATTAATGCGCTAGATGGTCTCCAATCTAATATGCTTGATTCGAAATACCGGATGTGTGCCAGAATGTCAACGAAGATGGATATACTCCGCTCATGATGCAGTGTGTTATTCAGACAAGTCAAAATCGTTTGCATGTAATGCTTTTATCGTTTAGCGACATGCTTTGGAACTTGTGCTGATCTTATATCCACAACCGATCATGCCGTTTCAGGTCGTCTAATTATACGACAAAGTAGCTCGTAAAGAATCCACGTTTGCTTTGTCCAATTTCCTGTTGTCATAATCCCAGTATTCAACTGGTCATTTCTCTAACTCACATTTAAAGTTTCATTTTCGTTTTGTGCAGCGCAGTCTAGTCTTTTCGTCAGCTCCTTTGCAGTGCATGCCTAATGTCACTGTGTTTAATCTGACGTACATCAAACGCTACTGAAAGCAAAAGGATTCCATCAGTTTCTGACGTTACGGTCGCACATCTTTCATTCAACCTAATCACCCTTTCCTATAAAGACCGTGATGGAATTGTATAAATTTCAGTGGACCTGATGATATATTCTCATGCTACAAGCTATTCACACTGGCAGTGAATGCGCGGCAGCACGTCAAACTGTGGAGTTGTGGGATGGTAGGCATCGAGATCCTGGTGCGTGGTCATCAACCCACATCACCAGCCCTGTCGGTCTCTAGGGCAGCATGTCTTCTCGAATAAGAACGTCTTCTCGTCTTACTTCCATCATATGTGTCACCAATAGCGGAAGTCAACGAGAAGTATGTAGGAGTTTGACATCGTCTTTTTGACATTGACGCAAACAAGTCAAATGCAAATTAAAAGGAATTCGCCCTTCTCAAATGAAAACCGGTTGCCTCGTGAGGGCACAGGTCTAGGTCGGTATGATCGTATAAGACGGGTGGAAGGAACCAAAGAGATGGGGATTCAGGCAGTTCACCCAAAATGTTGCTCAAGAAGAGTGCCATAGATGCACAACGCCTTTAAAGCAGACATCTGAGCTTAGATGCACCTCTCGTATTACGCCGTCGACGCAGACGGCATGGCTTTCCTTCCTCCTTCCCCTTCATCTCTTTGCCCATCTGTGGCACCTCACTGTTAACTCCTTCTTTGCAGCCCTACCGATCGATGCCACGCAAATTATAACAGCCTCTCCTCATCGAAATGCTCAGCATCACCTTCTCTATACCTGTTTACTTGCAACATTTTCCCCACCTTCGCTTGCAAAGTTTGCGTCGCCAATGGCGTAGGCGTCGGTCAACTACAGCTACCACAGTTGGACGCAGTAGTAGCCTGTACCATTATTCAGCTGTGCGCCGGTGGCACTTTTGCATCAGCTGGTCACCGCTTTCCTCCATTTCGTGCAAACTTTCCTTGTATCTTACTTTCCACCTTCACTGCAACTCAATAGGTCATGTCTGCTTAAATTAAGACAGTAGAGTAGGGGAAGAGCTTTCCGCTGTTAGCGCATGTGCCACCGACCCGTTCATCGCTTAAACCTTTCAGTCTCAGTTTTACAAGCAAAAATTATATGAGTTTGGATTACATTAATTCACATTTGCCTGTCTTCAAAAATTTAATTGGACTTAGCTATGTCGATTTAATTGCAATGATTGCATGTCACTGATGTGTAGCTTTCACTTATGTGTAAGCGTCAATCAGCAGTTTTACCAAAACATGCCTTTATTGCATCATGGATAGCGTAAAACCAGTTTTATTGCCATTCAAAGGAAGAGCGATAGTTTTGTTCAAGCAATCATTTCTTTTCATTTGTGCACGCTTATCTTACTTTATTAGGCAAGGACATTTTCCTCTAAAATTATTATTTGATCTGTACCATACAATGATACAATGCTTAAGAGAATTGCGAAGCACCACATTAATGCTGCTTACCGAGTCCATGCAGACCCTCACATCTCGTTGCAGTTATCCAGGTTACCCAGTAGCATTGGTAAATCAACAGAGGCAGCAAGGAGCTAGCTAGCTTGTGCCGAGGACGCAAATGTGGCACATGACAACCGTTGCAACGGAATCATCCTTGTCATCGGATCGTACACTTCGCCATATATAGTGACTAGTTTAACGTCAGCTTCTCACGTATACCGAAAAGTTCTTCTCACGCAGTTGCGTCACTTCGTAAGAAGTGCTTCAGCAACGTCCCTTTGAACGCAGCTTACTTCGTCATTTAATGAATGATGACAGATGAGCTTACTGATAACGGCTCACCCTCCTCCACAGGCTCTGAGTAGTCACACTCAGTGATCACGCATGGCTGTAATGCTGTAGTTGCCCTTCTTAACTCACATTCCCATCTCCCCATTCATCTATGCATAAACTCGCCACAACTTAAGTGAATAGCACAGGTCAACACTCGAAAACATTAATAAAATGGAATGGCTTTTTACTACCTGACAATATGCACATTTTGTGGCCTGTGTGCCGCAGTCTAGCTGATTGGAAAATATTTAGGAACTGACTGGTATCGAAAGGAAAATTGTTGCTGTAAGCGCTATCTCAGTGTAGATGAATACTCACAGTCTTTCCTTTCAACCTCTCATCAAATTAGTGCATTATGAACATGTGGTTTCGGGCTAGCAAGATGGAGAGGTAGAGACGCAGTAGAAGACTCCATATCCTTGCATGATTGTAAGATCGTGGCTAGTGAGGTTATATACAAGTTGTTACATCCAGTGGAAGGTAGACATTCATCTCACTGCACCGATGACAATCGCAAATCATCTCTTTTTAAGACGGTGATCTGATAGATGGTCTATTCCCCTAAAAGAAGTCAGTCCGATGGGTGGGCAGGCGGAACATGCAGATGAGCTTTCTGACTTCGAACAACAGCTCCACTTTTACAGATGGAGAGGGACAAGAAATGACTGCACGATTAAATCACGAATGCAACGATCGTAACAAACCGGAGAGGATTGGTGGAGCTGAGGCAATACATATGATTAAGTTGCTGAAGGCTGATGTTTACTCTGTCGTTCGTGACAGTCTGCGTCGTGAGAAGAGTGCGGTACCCACCTTCGCCATTAGGCTGAGAGGAGAAATAGAGATTAGCATAATGACTATCAGTGGGGGCTGACGTCGATGCAACGGAATTTACAAGCATCAGTGATATTGAGGAGTAACCGTGCCAAAAACGCGCACAACAGTTATGACATTTAGTGAATACAATTTAGAGGGCTCATTTTACGTAAACACGTATGCCGTGAATTGTTGAAAGTAGTTATAGCATTTGCATTGCATGATGTCTGGTGCGACACTGGTTAATCTGGTGCTAAAATGCTTCAATAGCAGGAAAGTTTTGTTTTAAAACTTGAATTATTTTGGAACTGTAATTTCCTGATTCGCTGAGAGTTTATTAAACGAACAAAGATCTGTTGCATGTATTGGTTTGTGCAAGGACCTTGACTGCGCTTGAAGATATCTTGTATGCCGAAAGGGGTGTTGTGTTAAAATTCAATTCTCTAGAGCACAAGAATACGCGCGATGATTGCATAAGTGCTTGAAGGATCGTGCAGCACAATCTACCATCCAATGTGATGTTGCAAAACAAATAACGCCGTAGGAATTTCTTCTCTCTCTTCATATTCTATTCAAATACCCCTCGTACAAGAGGCTCGAAATTTTCTGGGTAATTTTTGCTGCATTAGATGAGACAGTCAGTCAGTAGATAGCTTTTTAGCAGGATTTAGAAGGAGAGCCAATCCGTGTCATCAAAATCGTTCTACGCCTTCAAACTATATTCTTCACCGTCGATTTCTGCGCTAGTTGACACCTGTGCGATTTGACTGCCAACTAATCCTTTGGTAAACATTGCATTAAAGTTCTCCTTTTCCGTCAAAAAGCGACGGCTAACTTCGCTGATAATACGTTTGCTCTTGCAATGTTTTCACTTAAAACAGCCAACCAGCACATTTGAGACTCTCGGTCAACCAGATAACTCTAAGTTGCAAAGGGCTCATAAGGTAGCACGTTGTAAAATGGTAGTGATTTGAAGGCTAGTAGTAACTCAGACATCTGGCCTTACAATACCATGTCATCATGTACATGAATAAGAGGATCATCACTCAGCCTCTGACAAAGTGATTCTTCTCAGTTACAGAATAGCCTCATCGAAGACATAATGAAAGGCATGTCATGTATTAGCAAACTTGTGTCCGCAGTCTTCAGAACGGGCGCAGCTGTAGCAAACTACTCTCATTGTAGGTGGTGTGCAGCGAACGTGGATCTGTTCATTCATCTGACCTTGCTAATCACCGTGGCGGGTGACAGTTTTGGTGCAGGCATGAACAGTGGAGATGGGTGGAGGTAACCATTCGTGCACTTTCCGATTTTATTCGCGTATGCACCACTTGAATCGCACACAACTTCAAGTTTTGTGTAAAGTTTTCTAGAAATTATCCCAACTCTGGTTTTGGTTGGATTCACCAATTCTTACTGCATCAAATGCACTTACTCCATCCGCTTGAGCACATCCTTCTGTGCCATCAAATCGCAAAATATATTCATTGAACTTCCTGCAGTTGAGCACATCTTCATACTCCCAGACCTCTTACATGCAAAACAAAATTATGCAAGACACTTTTGCACTTTCACCAGGTTTCCGCTTCAATAGAGGTGAGTGTTTAGTGGACCAACATTTTATGGATTTCAAAATTCGTGAATAAATCAGTTCTGGTCTACGTTAGTTTAATTTCATCACTCGTTATGAGGAGTTGTAGTGTCGATGCTGATAATGACAGGTCGTGTTAAAGTCGACACTTGAAGATTATTTCGCAGATAAAGGCATTGTTGCTTCACGGCCCAATATCTACATTAGCCTAAATACACCATAGCACGTGCGCGGACAATGCCAACTGCAAACACGCAAGGACTGCCTAGGGAATGGCCTTCTGTCTTATCAAGTTAATGGCTCGTAGCAATGAAATAGGCAGTGGTATTGATGCCATAGTTGCCGCAATGCACTACTCTGCGCGCAAGATTATAAGTTTCCAAGTTACTGGGTCGCAGCCCCTATAGCCGGATAAAGGGTGGTCAGATAGGTGTTACTGATGCGCGAATGTCAGACCAGGCGATACGGCGAGAACCAATGAGCTGTCATCACAGTGAGGTCACTCGGACACCCCCTCCAGGGCGCAATGTATTTAAGCCTCGGCGCATCTACCACGCCATCAATCTACGCTAGCATCTCGCGCCAACGGTAGGTCCTAAAGGTCAACATTTCTTTTTCATTAATTATTATTGTTGGTTGGCTATTTCGCACTGTTATATTTCGCCTATTTGAACCTCATATAACCGGAAATGGCATTCGTTCTTGAAAACAGGCTCAAAACAGCTCAAGTCGCAAAATTACCGAACTTCCCTTTGAATTGGCGTTACAAATATGCCAATGTCTCAACAGTTGTGATCTGGTCAATTGTTGCATGGCTATTCCAAGATGGAGGGCAATACCTTCAATGCCGAAGTTCTCCACTGTCCTACATCAGCAGATTAACATGTGCACCTGGGTTGACAAATGTCTTCTCCATAAGCTTTCTCCTCAATCTGCGCCAAGTTCTCATCCAAACGCACTGCAAGCTATTATGTATTACAATGCCCAGCTTGACTCCCTCCAACGCACTTTAGCAGAGCTGCCTCAGATGCGAGACCAGAGGCCTGTACAGCTTTGGCTGTTTAGAGACCCACACCTGGCTTGGCTGTCGCCACGTGAATTCACAATTTGCCTACATCCACCAGAGCTATTCCTTCTCAACCGTCATTCATCTAATAATTTTTTAAAAAGCATAAATTATGTTGCAAACGGCAGGCTTGCGGTACTAACCAAGACAGACAAATGCGTGTTGGCCGCAGGTTGTTCCGCCATTTAGGAAGTGACCAAGTGCGCCCAAATTTGCGAGTCACTGCAAGCTGCCATGTCCGCTAGTCGCAGTCACTGAGTTACAGTTTATATGGGTCTGTTTGGTACCGGCATGCCATCAGGAATAATCACTCTCAACCTTGGGGTTAATGAGCGCTGCTGAGTGTTCGACTGTCGTGTATAACAGCATCGAAAGAATCCGAACGAGACACACTTTGTTTGACTTAATGATGCTTTTAGGACCACGATGCAGTTCCTCATAGCGTGTGCTACAAATCTTACTAAAGGTCTTTGTCATTTTTGATTACCATTATTATTATTATTATTGTCCAGACACCGTCCGTAAATCGCGGAAGAGATTTACTGCACACAATGCATTCAGGTTATGGTTGTGTACCCAGTTTCGGACTGTACGAAGCGTCGCGTCATTTGTAAAATATTCTGCCTTCTAGCTTCCACTTTCCAACTTCCATGAAAAAGGTTGAATTATTATTCTTCATCGTTCTTCCACCCTCTCTATGATGCTACTCGTGGTAGCAGCGCATCAAGCATTCCTTCCACTTGTCAATCCAAATATCTAAATAAAGCGCACCAAGGTGAGCTCCTTCCAAATGATCCATCTTGCTCGGTAACAGAACCTGGTTATTCGAGTTCACTTACCAGCCATATAAGGCATTACTTTCACCTGACGCTTTGCACAGTCGACTGAAGTGCAATTGATGACCGAATGACCGATGTTAGTCACTGCTCTTACACAAATTCGGAGTTTGTCTGCATGGGTGGGATGACTGGGCATCACGGCAGGACGAGGGTACCATGGGAGTTGCTACTATTAAGTCTAACATTCCTGTGAGATTTCTATGCAGTCTAAATTACTGAATGTTTTTTTGCCTACAATTACTCATAGAATGCTCAAAAGAATTAAATATTTTTTAATTTCTGTAGTGTCAAGCACTTTGGAATGCTGCCTAATGTACTAACTCACATTTACTAACCCCACTTTTACAAGTGACACTCCTCGATCCCAAAGCAGACGTTTGCTAGACATGTGCGTGTTGGAGATTGAGAAAGAACAGCTAAGAACAGTTTCTCGAAATCAACAAAGACAGCCAATGCCTGTTTTATTGACAAGTTAACAGTAACTCCTTGGTAAAGCGCGACGAACAGGAGAATGCAATCAAGTAGTCGCTTAAAAGCAGCAACTATGAATGCTTCTGAACGTCTGCATGTAGAAATTTCTGCACCACATTTTTTAAAATAATTAAATGGAGAGTGAGGGCATTTGGCCAGAAATGTACTTCCATTTGCAAGGCGGTAGCAAATCTTCATTACACAGTTTACTGCGTATTTCAACACCATGCAACTAACTTAAAAATGAATGGTGGGTAGGGCAACAAAGATAGTCTGTGCATAAATTGCAAAAGTTAATCGAAATGCCGCAATACATTCTCGACAATGTAGAGGTTCAGATTAGTTAGCTGCATGCAAACATTGATGAATTCGTTGACTTGTTGCGATCTAATAAGAATTGTCAACGTGTTTCCTGCCTCTCATTCCTAACCTCCTTTTCACTATTCAACTACCTCACTCAAATTATTCTCACTGACTCCATCGCCATGCTGGAAAGATTTACTGTTTGTGAATACCAAAACAGTTATTTTTACCTTCGTTTCCATCGCCTGCAATTTTACCCATCTTGCTCACCTTTCGATTTTTAAGACTAATGCCGAAATGAGCAAAGACCAACACATGGAAAACCACAAATCAGGAAATCAGGAAGAATACTTGCTATGTGAAGCACTCGCCTGTCTCCCCTCCGTTTCGTTTTATTGCACGTCCTCCTGCGTAGCGTTAGGGCAATTTTATCAGCTGAGTCTAATTTGAAGTTGATTTTCAAGCGGCACTTTCAGTTGTCGCAGTAATTTACAAGTCCAGGCAACATATTTGCAAGGGACCATTGCAGCCGTGAATACACCATAAAACCCCCATTTGATGTGGTTAAGCCCATGACGAATCCATTGGGTTCGCTTGCCACTTAATTAGGACTGCAAGTAAGAGACAACAACCTAAAAGCACAATGAAGTTCGGTCTACTGAGAGGATCATGCACATTTGTGCTTTGTGCTGTTATTGCACAGTAAACCTATTTACTGAGGTCATTTTCCTTACAAGTTGCTCACTTTTCACTAATCTGCCGCATTTATCTGTAAATTTTGGAATGAATTGCACTAAGATAGGTAAAATAAGGCTACCATGGCTAATTTTCGGTGTTAATTATACCACACTGATGTGGAGACTTTCCCGCGAAGTTGGACGTGTCCATGGGTAGCTACGCTTGTTAGTCTCCTTCAATATCACGTAGTCCACAAGATGCTGCAAAGGAAAAGCCTCTGTGCACAAATTCTTCATCGCACAGTTGAATCAAATTCCCCATTCTACTGGTCGAAATCGCCTTCGAAGCCTGGCATGGAAGTTACACGACAAATGGAAAGGTGACAGAATCCACCAACCACCGCATTTTAGGACTTCTGAGCGCAGTAGGTCTAACCGTTCGAGCACAAGCAACTTTTAAATATCAGATCTGTAAGCATTCTTACCTGTGTCATTTCTGCATGCTTAGGCATGAGAATGAGATAAAGCGCACCTGAAGATTGTCGTAGGTGAGAAGTGGCTGTTCCTGCAGCATGACTGCCTTCAAGTTGAGTCAATGAGCAGTCCCACACTTCGGTGGCAAGTAAGCATCGCCTGGCCACGTCACCCCGTCTATCCACAACCGGGACTTGCTCCGGTTCCGCTAACTGCTCATGGACCACGTGCCAACCTGAGTTGTGCAAACAATGCATGAAATGTCCGTGGGATGCAATTTGTGTAACTTGGCGTCACTCACACCTTAACAATGTAATGACGAAATCCAAATCATACCATTCTGACCAGAGTACACTAATCGCTCAACTTCTTGTTGTCTCATCATACCAATGGTGCATGTGTATGGATTCTCTGTCCATGTAATTTCAAATAATAGCAAAAATGCAAATTATTGAGCAAGACATTTTGATAAAAGGATAGTTTCAAAGCAGACAATAAATGTCTCCGTGAATGATATTAAACAAATTCGTGGAGTGGAAATGACCTTGAACCATTTCATCCGACCACTTGACGTTCTGGAATTGATATTCAAGAAGTCGGACACATCGAGGCCTCCATTGGGCAAGCAACTGTTTGGTTTTGCAATCCAAGTTTATTTCCAGCAATCGCATCATGCTGGAGGGAGAAGTCACATTTCACTTATGACCATTCTACATTTGTGTTGCCTCTGCTCACTTCATTTACTGCATCACGTGTTTTTGGTTCCCTCAACCTTAGGCATTACCGAAGCCACTCGTTGGGAATGTCCAATGACACACCAGGATTTGCTGGCATATCAGAGGAGGAGAGTGGAATCAGGTCCTCCTCATCTAGTCTGCATATTTTACGCCACTCAAACAAGTAAAGCAGGCCCTCGGATGTCGGTATTACTCGTTAGTGCATAGCTTACGAATGAGGTGCTAAATGTTGGTACTCTTCAAAGTACCAGATGAGTGGAAAATTGTTCTTAACTGTTCACCTCTGAGGCATTGCTTCTGGCGAATGATGTATTTGAGAGCTGATTAATTGATGTGGCTTAATCTGGTATTGAGACCTACTCCTGAGGAAGCACGAAAGAGGAGTGGGAGGAGCTTTGCCGTTAAAACAGAGAAACGGTGCTAACTTTGTGTAACATTCCTGAATGTCGAGGATGTGGATGTGAAATAGCTTGGACGGCGATTGCGGACCTACAGTCTACTGCATTTTAACTTCCCTTGAAATACAAACAGCTGCGATTATGCTATCCACTTTCTTAGTTATTTCAAGTCAACAACAATTTTGGCTTTCATTTATTAATCAGAGATTGCTCGTGGCCTTTTTCGAGCCCAACACATTGTGTCTGAAGGCTTTCTTCGCTAATCAAGGCACTCATGCAGCTCTTTTTGATCGAAGAGAGAAAGGTGCTCCAAAGGAAATTATGAACACACAACCACTTGCATTCAAATTCCTTTTAAGATTATAGGAACTCAGAAAGTCTAAAGCAAGGCAATGATTTCTTAAGTTCTAAGCGTATACCTCCTATGAGCATGTCTGTTTTGGTGTTTTTTTCAGACCATTCACATACATTGTTGATGTATTGAACAAATTGTGCTGCATTTGTTGGTGGAACGCGAGAAACACTCCTGAGAGAGTTGTACTCTTTGTTTTCTTCATGCACTTTTATGCTACGCTATGACCGACGAGGCACATCCCAGCTATGATTGCTGACATTTGTAAGTGTGGCACTGCTCCAACAAAAACCGCCTTCACTATGCATATGTTCTGCTTAAAATGCACACATGCTACTCATTTCATGGAATAAGTAACATAATATCTTATAATTACTTGCTGAAAATTTGAAGCTATTTGCGGTTCCCAAATTAATGTACAATAAAGTAGCCAACAAAAACAGAGTTGACAGGCAAGCTTCTGAAGTGTTAGTAAAGATGAACGTGAGTTTTTGTTGTTGTTGTAGTACACGCCCCAATCAGCAACGTCTGTGTGCAGTTGGAAATGATATACTTGAGGTTGGAGAACATCCCTGACCTCCTTCAAAAGGTCAAGCAACTTACACATACGCACGCACCATCCTCCTGCTGTGCTTGTGTGTACGGTCTAAAAATCTAACAATTGAAGTCACATTTTCCTTGTTGCATATCATTCCACCTTCTTGTGTGCAGTTTTATGTGTGTGCTTGTGTTGAAATGGACTGTGCTGACCTTGTGCTGACCGCAGCCGAATGCCTACTTTGTTCCGCAGGCCTGTTGGCAGTCGACTTCACAAACCTCATGTAGGAACCATGCCACATGGGCACAGAGGCGTCACCAAACGTTGCATTGATGTGTTGCCAAATGTCCTGTGCGGCAGACTGGCGATCAAAGTGAATTTAATTAACTACTGCGATCCTCACTTCAAACGGCAAAACGTCTTTTTATTAAATGCAGGGAAGTAGGCATTGTCAACGACTAAATTATGAGACAAACTGTCCAGCATTGTGCTTATCGTTCGATGTGACGCCTTTTTGGAGGATCCTTAGTGCCGTACTTATCGCAAAGCGAGGAGTGCTACCACGATGGTGCTTTGATGAAATGCCACGAAAGGACGTCCGTAAAGTGATGCAGACGCTCTGCCTAACAGCCTGGTTGCAGCAAAAGCAGAAGACGGTGTAGTGAATGTTGCATTCGAAAGCGAACCCGTTAACCACCGTTGAAATCAGATGGGCACCATTGACTCTGGTGTACGAGAGCTTCCTTTCTTCTTTCTGCCAAACCCATAACTGTAGTCTAGGACTCGTCCACCAAGACGAAACGGCAGGTATGACAACAACTGACAAAACCTTTTCCAAAGAATACATTTTTCAGAATATAATAAAGATGATGGTCTTTCAAGTGTCTCTCTACATCAGAGGCGTTGGCGCAAAGGGCTATAGAGCAGCGATGTTAGTGACGGGGCGATGTGAATTAGTGGAGGATGCTAATATTGCACGATGCTTGCCGAAACCTGTGGCATTATAATGACCCATTTGAAAAGCCTTAGATCACAGTGACCGTGACACTTGTGTCTCTTCCCACAAGGTTGGCAGGAAAAGGGCATTTGTTTGCATCGTGGGTCATGCAGCACTCCTCCTTGTGTCGTCTACGTTGATAGGCATTTTAGAAAACATGCTGCCACTAAATAGCACTTAGTGTCATTCTATTAGTTGTTGGTTTTGCACCTGGATAGAAACTTGTGACCAAGCAAATGTAAATAGGAATGTACTTGTGCGTTTATTACATTATATGAGCCAACTAAGACAGTGGTTCACCAAACGTTTAGGAGAATCATTCATTCAGGTTATGAGAAATGATGAATGCACTTCATTCTTTTGCCAATTAGGGAATGCTACTTGCGTGGGAGAAGCCATTAAACTGACAACCATCAAAATCTAGTGCCATGACATGCAATTGCCCATTTTCCGCATGTACACACAGGAACCTATTTTAATTTTATGATTAAGCTGAGACGTGTTGAATCGCACGTGCGATCGGTCTCATTTCTCTTGGTGATAGAGTGCTCGTTTGATGATTCGATGATGTGTGTTTAAAACAACTCCGAAGGTAATGAGTGGAGTTGGACGTAGGACAGTCAATTTTTGGCATAGCTGACTTCACTGTATAAACACATATTGTCTGTGGAGCGATATATGCATTCCCTCGTGATTTACATCAAAGTAACTCGAACCATGACTATAAAATGGATCTGAGCACAAAAGCAAGCAGGAGGAGAGAACAGGATAGTGCGGTGGAGAGGCTTGTTTGGATGTGGATGAATAGGTTGGCACATCCTGCTGTGATTAGCTGAGTGCCTTAGTCAGGTGGAAATGGAAATCTGCGTCATGAGTCACAATTAATGCGTCAGTAGCGCTCTATTCTGATGTGCTTAATTCGAAGGCGAAGGCGTAGGCGAAGCCACTAGACTGAGAACGATCGAATTCCAATGCCACGAAGAGAGCCTTCCACGTGACAGTGCTCCCAACGCATCCACACACAAAAGCCACTCACCCTCCTCCTTCCAATCGCTAATCCTTTCCCTTCTCTACATTAATCAAGACATATTTTGTCTTACAATCATGATGACGCCAAGTAAATTGACTGTGCGACAAGTTTTGTTCCCTTTTCTGACGAAGTAGTCGTTTGATATTGTGTGCATCCCGCTGCGTGTCGCTATTCATTACTTCCAAATCAAATTTATACATTTCTGTCGGCTTTCCTAACTCTTATGATTTAGCGGATGCTGGCAGGACAGAGCAAAATAATCCTCATTTATTACATCCATTTGACATCAAAACCATCTTTCTCTAAACTTTTCAAATCAGCTAACTCATCTCCTTACTGGCGGAACATGACGTCAAATCTTGCCTCGCGAATCAGAAATGTGGCACGCTAGAGATGCTTCCTGTCGCATTTTAGCTCCAACGCCCAGCTTCTTCTGACACGACTTTGTTCTGCCAGTAGACGTCTTTTTCCAGTACATTTAGATGTAGACGAATCAGAATTGCCACCAATGTGAGCTGGTGAGGGTGTGTAGGCAGTCATGTAGACCATGCAATGCAGATTGTAGAAGCAATTGTGGAATGGCTTCCTTCTTACTATGCAAAGGCCTATTTTCCTATCATTCTATCTCACATCAGTGTGAAGGTGTGTAAGCCCACTTAGGAGCAATCACTTCTCGCAAATTTCATCTCTGACTGTGCGTCACATGTGAGAAAGTGCTTCCATGTCTCTTGCTTACTTCGACGTCGCGTACTTGTCAAGTGGGTTCATTGTTATGCAGTTGTAATAAAGGTGTGCGAAAGCATTTGGGAGGGGCGGTAACTTCTGAGGCGACAACATGCTTTTACTATGCATTCTCTGAGGCTGGTGAGTGTTGAGGTCAAATTTGGGCATAGGTGCATGTGCTACGTATCTTACGACAAGTGAGACAACACGGTGAATTGGTCCACCCATGGGAGTACTGAATAACAGACTCCTTCTCAGCACATTCGTTCACAGTGTTGATGCACGTGTGCGGTACGTTAGTCGACTTGTATCATGATGCTCTGAGGGCAGATGGTGAAGGCTTTACACTCTGCGGAATGTTGTCTGTAAATACATGTGATTAAACTACACATTCAGGAGGTTGATAAGTCGTCACGTCGTCTTCCCTTTATGCATTGATGGCGTGGCTGTTAACACTAAGGGATTCGGTGATCGGATGGAAGGTAAGACCTTTAGTTTGCCTCAGATGCATAATTTCCTACTTCAAAGTACTTAGCTACGTTGAAATGGCTTTTTTGTAATTCTGAATGAAATTTCAATGATTATCAGCCACACTGCTCTAGATGTAGTATCAAGGGTAATGCTTGAGTCAACGAGAGCCTTTGTTTGAAAGTCATCATGCCCTGTCACACTTTCCCTTTACTTGGTCAAAATGCTTGCATCGCTTTGTGCTACTAGTGGATAAAAGTAGTAGTGTCATGACTTTCTTTGTATAAATGATGGTAGACTCCTCCTTAATGCCACAATAGCGCAAAGACCGCATACCAACAGTGTGCAGGCTTGTACTGTGATGAAGATATCCCAAAATTCTCGGTTGAATGAAAACTACGACAATTGCAACGGCCATCTCATTCCCTTTACACACCCTTCTCCACAGCATTTGCAAATCCCACCATCAAGTCATCGTGTTCTTCCTAGGTTTCGGTCAAAATTAACTTCATATCTAGTTAGTACAGCAAGGCTACAGGTGAATTTGCAAGTAAAGAACGTGCCAACTGCCTTCACAGCACAGCTACCACAAATTTACTAACGGTGTAAATAACTCGTGACGCAGGCACAAAAAATGGCGCATCTTGTCAGTAAAACAGTTACACTGCAGTTTGTTTTAAAGAAGGTGCAAGGATGAATAGGAAGTGTGCGATCGCAACGTCATGAACTGATGGGCTCCTATTAAATACAATCGCGTTTCATATGCGTCAGCTGGAAGGCAGTACAAGAAACCTGTATGCTGGCAAGCTGACAAATTTGCTGGATTTGATGAGAAAAACACAAATGAAACTGTGAAGGTGGAACCAAAGAAATTACCAAGTGGATGCTGGCATTGTGACAACTGGATATTGTGGGAAAAACAGCCAAATTGGTATGACTTACTGTGCATACAAAAACTTGGTCATGCCTCCTAGACAGCAGTGCAAATCACAGAGCATGACGTCAAACCAACAGAGTCCTGTATATAACAAAATTTCGACTTCTCTCGATGACGAACTGCGTCGTGATCATAGCAGCAACCACCTTTATTGACACTCTCGTGTCTTGCCTCTGGAACCTAGGTAATCAGAATGCAGAGCTAGTGACACACTACTTGTGACCCAAGCATCAAATCCCCATCTTTACCTGACTTAAAAGCTCACAAAGGTTCTACGATGCCTCGAGACACTGAGCAAATTGTATTGGAACGTGCCACCGTTCTCACCTAAATCAAATGCAGCCTATGCCTTCCACCATTCCATCCTCTCTCACTGCTAGCCGCTGTGCTTGGGCCCACTTTATGGTCTCGGTTCGAGTACACTTTAACAGAATTCACGAGAGGGGTGAAAACGTCACTTCAGCGATGGTGTGGGTTCATACAATGAAGTCAGCTATGCAAACACCTAATTTTCTTTACTCAAATTCCATTCGGTATCTTCTGGTTTCCTTTACCTGTTCCGCCATCTAATGCAGCTTTCGTGTTTGTTTGTCCATGCCACCGAATGCACAATCTGATGATTTGGACACAAATTTTAAATGCTAACGAATCGTCATTATTTACATAAGCCCTGCATATAAACGATTTTAACTTTTCTCGATGTCGAACAGCATCGTGACCAAAGTAGCACCCACCTTAATTGACACTCTGACTCGCCTATTGCCTCTGGAATCTAGCTAGTAAGAACGCAAAGCAAGTGAAGCACTAATTGTAAACCAAACAACGAATCCCCATTTTCTCTTGACTTACGAGCTCACAAAGGTTCTACGATGCCTCGAGACACTCAGCAAATCGCATCAGAACGTGCTACCGTTCTCATCTTAATCAAATGCAGCCTATGGGTTCCACCACTTTGTCCTCTCTCACTGCTTGCCGCCGTGCTTGGGCCCACTTTATTGTCGCGGTTCGAGTACACTTTAACAGAAGTCACAAGAGGAGTGAAAACATCGCTTCAGCGATGATGTGGGTTCATACAATGAAGTCAGCTCTGCAAACACCTGATTTTCTTTACTCAAAATCCATTCGGTTCCTTTTGGTTTCGTCTACCTATTTCGCCATCTAATGCTGCATTTGTGTTTGTTTTCCATGCCACAAAGTGCACAATCTGATGCGATAAACACCTATCCCGATTCTCAAAAAGACCTCATTATTTACATAAATCTGATGTCACTGGTCTGACTGTGCTCATGATTGTGTGCCACTCGTAATGTGTACCGGTCGTCTGCAGGGTGATAAAGTCGCTTTTTCAGCTGCATTAATCGTAGCAGAAGCAGGCGATGGTGTATTACGTGCAGCATTTCTACCGAAAGTCAAATTATGCCAAAAGGCTGAAGGGTGTGCAGAATTCGCCACCTGCCCTCACAGCACCATGTTGCATGTCCTCACCCCGTGCCACAGACATGCATCGCAACTGTGAATGGGTGTGTTGAAACGGAGAGTGTTATTTAGTGCGCCACCAAAGTGAGCGGCTTCATCGTGTTGTCCCACTTGTCGTGGAATACAGGGTACTTGCAATTTTGCTCAAGCCTTACCTCAACACTCACCTGTCTCAAAGAAATCGTAGTAGCTCAACAGTGTCGTCCCAGAAGTTATATCCCCCCTAATGCTTTCACACGCTTTTATTACAAATGCATAACATTAACACCACATTTTACAAGTATGCGACGTCTAAGTAAGCATGAGGCATTGAAGTACTTATCCACGTGTAATAACACTCTGAGATGCAAGATGGTAGTTGCTGCTCCCAAGTGGATCCACAAACCACAGCACTGATGTGAGGTGAAATAATAGGAAAATTGGCTTTTGCATGGCGGGTATACAGCTAGTTGAACCGACTTGTAGCCTATTTACAATTGTAACTATCAGCTGCGTCGCATGGACAACTTCGCTGCCAACACACCCTAACCTACTTGCATTGGTGGCGTTTCTGATGCATCTGCATCTACGCATCATCATCTTCTGCACCCACTCAAGTCAAACTTACTTGGAGGAGATGTCTGGAGGTAGAACGAAGTTCTGTGGCAGGAAGCTCAAAGTTGTAGATAAAATGCTACATGAAGCATCTGTGCCAAAAAAAGTTACTCATTTGGAAAGCAAACTATGGTGTCATGTTCTGCCTGTACGAAAGTGAATTAATTTAACTGGAGCGTATAGAGTAAGATGGCTTTGCTCTCAAATGAAATTAATGAAAATGAAAGAAGTTTTGTCATCACCTGCCAGCATCTGCTAAAAGAAAGGAGTCAAGCAAGCTCGTTAAGGTAGGTGAATTGCTTGCAAAGCATTGATCAGTGGGACGACGTGGAAGGCGCACAATGTCAAACGACTACTTCATCAGAAAAGTGCAAATAAAACTTGTCGCGCAGTCACTTCACGTAGTACCAGTGTGACTGTGAAGGAGAATATGTATTGCTAAACGTAAAGATAGCGAAGGATCAGCGGTTGGAAGCAGGAGTGTGAGCATGCGTAGAGAGGACTGTCACGTGGAAAAGTTTTCCTCATGGCCATGAAATTTGATGGTGCTCAGTCTAGTGGCTTCGCCTACACATGCAACAATCTCAAGTTGACAATCCTCTCTTTTCAAATGACTACAAAGTCACGGAGAAGATTGGTAATTTATTGAGAACTCGAAGAATGAATTTGCAGAATGTTTAATGAGCTACTGTTCTAGATGGCTCAAAATGAGTAAAATGTGGGCAAGCATTGTGGATTTGGCATTGGGATGGACAAATCTCTCTAATCTTAACAAAACCTCATTGGTTGCATTATTCTCGTTCCTCTTTCCTCTCTTATCACTTTCTCTTGACTTAGCGACCAGCTATCAAAATATTAATGTGAAGTCCCTGAGAACAGAGTTACGTCCTCTAAATTAATGAATGAAGGGCAGTTGAAGGAGGTTCGCTCGAAGCAGCGATAACTCTCATCGCCGTGCCTCGTAATGCCGACTCAAGCTTCGGGCTGAAAGGGCCTCCGCGTAAGACTCAAGATGGTTGATTTGGTTGTTTGCACGTACCATTCCTCTTGACTTAGTGCAAATTGATCATTTTAGTGAATCGCTTGAAGACAATCATTCGCTTAAAGAAATTAGAAATTTAAAAATGTAAATGCTCTTCCGCCTTGAGGAAAATTACAAGGAATACTGCTAGTCCCTTCTATGAACGGCAAAAGAGGTCTTTTTATTTCATAAAGAAACGTTGGCATTGTCCGCAGCTATTCCTTATTTTAAGCGAACTATGAGGCGAAACATTTGGCATTATGTTTAGGATTGGATAAGCGTCCTTTTAGGGTGACAATTTTGCCGCATTCCGTTGAAAGCTGATTGTGCTCATGGTTGTGTGCCACTCGTAATGAGGCAAAATCCTCACTCATCTCGTAACTTCTGTTGAGGTGTGCTCGAACCGAGACTATAAAATGGAACCGAACGCAGCTATCGCCAGCCAGACGGGACGAAAGCGTGAGGTAAAGAATCCGTTTCCGATGTTAATGAGTGTTTTACAAACATTGCTATGTCATTTTTCTGAATGCTTTGAGACATCAGACAAATGATTTCGAGCACCTAAATCAAGTAGAAATAGAGGTTAGCTTCTTGAGTCAGAATAAATATGCCAGATGATCTCCACTCTGATATGCTTGATTCGAAATACCGGATGTGTGGTTGGCTATTTCGCACTATTATATTTCGCCTATTTGAACCTTATATAACCGGAAAATGGCATTCCTTCTTGAAAACATAGGCTCAAAACAGCTCACGTCACAAAATTACCGAACTTCCCTTTGAATTGGCGTTACAAATATGCCAATATCTCAACGGTTGTGACCTGGTCAATTGTTGCATGGCTATTCATAAGATGGAGCGGAATACCTTCAATGCCGAAGTTCTCCACTGTCCTACATCAGCAGATTAACACGTGGACCTGGCTTGACAAATGTCTTCTCCAAAAGCTTTCTCCTCAACCTGCGCCAAATTCTCATCGCAACGCACTGCAAGCTATTATGTATTACAATGCCCAGCTTGAATCCCTCCAACGCAATTTAACAGAGCTGCCGCAGATTCGAGATCAAAGACCTGTTCACATTTGGCTGTTTAGAGACCCACACCTGGCTTGGCTGTCGCCACGTGAATTCACAATTTGCTTACAATTACCAGAGCTATTCCTTCTCAGCCGTCATTCATCTAAAAATTTTTTAAAGAGCACAAATGGTGTTGCAAATGGCAGGCTTATCTTTGTAACAACTTGTGTCGAAGGCAGCATGCATACTATGGACCGACAACTCATGCCAGTTGATTTATCCACGAGCCCATTGACAAAAACTACGATAAGTAGCGTCTGATGAGGTTCGAGGGATTGTAGGGTGATAGTTAGATCATGATTGGAAAAGTGCGAGAGATCCACTGCATATATTAAGCAGTCGCAGTAGTCAGGCGCAACCATACGCTCAATCATGATCTAACAATCACCCTACAATCCCTCCAACCTCATCAGACGCTACTCATCGTGGTTTTTGTCAATGGGCTCGTGGCTATGTCAACTGAGATGAGTTGTCTCATGAAATTCCACCACAACCTTGGACAACACAACAGCCATCTCCTGGCTACCATGCAAACCAAATGGCGGCTATGTTGTATCAAGAACTTTAATCCAACCTATACCGACTGGAGCAATGTGTTGAATTGGAGTCTCTACGACGTGCTCTCTACAAGAATTGAGAATGCTCAAGTTGATGACTCTGCACACCCTGTGTAATTGGATCCTCTACGCATGCAACACTGATGATGTGCTTTTATGCCCTCGTCTTTGATATTGTTGTTTGGGCGATTTGATAAGGATGACTTTGGAAGCTCATGCAAATACCAGTTGAAAAACGGCTCTAGTAACGTTGTGGCAAAATGTCAGCAGGAACTGCTTTAGCATTGCAAATTGCCTATTCCCTGAGTTCTAGAAATTTTCGATCGTTGTGCTCGAGTGATTTTGCAATTAGCATTGGAGAAATGCAAATAACTGCATTAAATGACTAAAGCATTATGTTTCCAGTGTTGGCAGCTTGTGCGATTACCTACCGCTTAACGAGTAAGAAGGGTCGGTTTCGTAAGAAACAGCAGATTACACCACATGCTTTCGGTTGAAGATGAATGCCACTAGAAATCACCCTCAGTGTTGGCGTGATTAATTGAATTTGCTGCGGATGCACTTTGCGATTGTTTAGCAAGTGTAGCAATGGCATCGATGGAACCTTTTGTCACCAAATTGAAATCCAAAAAGGGTAGTTTCCTGCGTGCAGGAAAGCGGAGTGTAAAACTCGTAGATTAATTGCATGACTATGGTGCAATAGAAGTCGATGGCTATGGTGAATGAAATTAACAAGCCTCATTCATGCTTAGACATCACAGTGTAGCGGCAGGAGCTTCACAACCCTTTTTTCTGCTGTAGCTCTGCACTCAAATTCAAAGGAGATGAATGTTTCGTCACGGACGCTGGAAAAAGCTCATGAAGTAATACTTAGACACCAAAACATTATAGTGGCGGTATGTTTGAGTGTGTGACACGATCAATGGATTCAATCGATAGCCTCACCATTTGAAAGTCAGCAGCGCTTTCTGTCTGGTGACTACACTACCATCACACTGGACCGTGGTGCATGTTAGCGGCTAATGATGATATTTATTACTTGCACGACCGGAACGATGTGCTGCTTTGTGGTGTAGGTGAGCGATGCGCTGAATGTGCTTGTGGAAGTGATAGCAACCACCCACAACGATGAGACTGTACTCTCGCCTCACAATGCCAGTGAGCTAGAAATGCGGTTGAAATGCGAGTGGAATTAAAGGTGTTACTTAAATGACTTTAGTAGTGGGTTACTGTTGCTGAGCATGACAAGAAGACCGGTGTGAGTGTTGAAGGGATTCATGCAGCATATCCAGTATGTGCATTTCCGATGGTGGTAAGAAAAGAACCAACGCATACCACATGGGTGGGACAGCAGGCTTGCTTTTCGAAGAAGAAAAGGAAAGAGAAAGGAGGGACGGAAGGAAGAAAGGAAGGAAGGAATGAAGGGAGAAAGAAGAGGTAAAATGTGTCACACATGCGCGACGGTGGTTGGCAGCCGTAAGATAGAATGATAAATTTGTAAAAATAGTTTCCGTTGGACTTGAGGTGGTGCATTTGAAGGAGTAGCTTCTACTTTGAGTCATTGCCTTATTGGTAGGGCCGTCTTTTTGATGAGTCTCCACATCTGCCATAAGGTGTTGCTCCCAGTCGCCAGAATTGTGCCAATACGTGAGGCTTCTCATTGTCAGCACTGTGGTGTCCTTCATGAGTGACATTATTATTCGCCCTGTGAGGAGTAACATACCCCCGATAAGTAAACTAAAGTCTTTCCAATTTGATTAATTGAGCAATGGCTTTTTCAAGCAGAGTCATTGAACAAAAAGATTTGCAGTGGGTTGAAAACACAATTGTACTATTGCCGCCAATGCTACTGCTGCTGCTGCCGCTGCTGCTGTTCCTAGTAGTAATACGAACACTTGCATTATTATTAATGCTGCTACTATTGGTACTTCCTTCCTTCCTCCCTTCCTTCCCTCCGACTATGCAGGGTATGTTGATTGATTAGAAGTGGGGTGGAGACACCACGCCTCCATGGAATACTGTCGAGTTCATCGAAAACCTGTGAAGCAATAGAGACTGTTAGTGCTGCATTGCCCTCAACTTCAACCATGTGCTCGTGTGCACTGCAATGCTTGCTGACAATTGTAAACACTCCGATTCCGTTATCACCTGGACAGTTCAATTCCGAGTCGTTTTCATGCAAGCAGTTTTGATGGGCAACACGAGAGACACAATAATGTTATCTTTTGCTCAACATGTGAAAGATTCAAGTTGGTTCACATAAATTACTCGGCCAAATTCATCACCCTCCTGTGCTTATTTTCCTTGGCCTCCATTTTTCGCTCACCTCTTCTTCACCTCATTCTATCCATTCGACGCACTATCACGTATACCTCAATGCAGTCGGTCTCCCTACAACTCACGCGTCGCGCACGCTCAACGAGGTCAAATGACACAGACACACACACACACACACGCACGTGTGAGGTGTGGTCACGCGGTCCTCCTCCCCACCCACTCACCCACTTACCCACCCACCCACTTCCACAGGGATGATCTCGCAGACCAGCCCACGCTCACGTCTCAAGATTTAAGGCCAACAACGCCAGCATTACCAAACTCGTATAAATCTACACGTTGTGATTTTGTGTATATGGGCTTCGTCTCCCTCCCAACATCTGCGTATGCCTCAGTGCATTTAGCTATTCTTCTGCATTCTCTAACACTGTCATTCATCCATCCACCCACCTACACGTACTAGTCACTTCGTCCCGTCACATAGCAACCATCACTGGCTTTGCACATCGCCTTTCCACTTCGCATCCCATAACCCATGACCACGTCAGCCGCTGAGACTACAGTCCCTTCTCAATCACACGCCACCCTCTTCCACTCCTAACACTTCACCCTCCTGCTCTCCCAAACATTCTGCATCACAAACCAACCTGCACTGCCACACTCTGCAATGCAGTAGGAAAGTACACCTCATTATATCCTCTCTCCACTCGTCTCAAAAGACTCTTACTTTATTCCTCAATTCACCATCCGAATCAGCCTATTCGATATGTAGTGGTAAATGTGGAGGTGGAGATGGAGGGGGTGGTGGTTCACGATGAACGAGCAATTCATGCCCTCCGTCAGGTGGCCACCACGAGTGTAAGCTTGCGCCCTTGTTGCTGCAAGCGTTTCGGATCCGACCGCCACAACCCAATGGAGTTGTTGTAGTTTGCGTGCTGCGATTTTAGTTTGAGGAGGGGCGCTGAGAGATGGAGGTGGTGGTGATGATGGTTCACGATCCACAAGCAATTCATGTCCTCCGACAGGTGGCTCCCACGTAGATGACGACGTGATACTGTCAGCACTCCTCCTCAAACTCAAATCGTAGCACGCAAACTCCAACAATTCCATTGTGTTGCAGTAGTCAGATCCGAAGCACTTGCAGCACCGTAGACGCCACTTCACACTCGTGGTGGCCAGTGGACTATTCTCAGAGTCCTTCATGCTGTCCACGAAAGCGGAGAGCACCTCCATGTCTTCCTCCGCATCACGCACGCCGTCTGTCACGACTGTAATGATTAGTGTCTGATGCGGTTTCATAATGTCAGGAAGACTAATGAGGATGTCCATCAAGTCAAAATCCCTCTCCAGTATGTAGAAAAAAACAATCATAATGGCGGAGGTGGTCATGGAAGTCCTCTTTTAAAATGCGCACTTTAGGCATGAAGTTGCCCCTTGCCGGGTAATCTAAAACACAGGAACCATTTAATGCAAAGTTATGGTCCATAACGAAGGGGCTTCCTTCCAATAAACTGTCAGTGGCGAGAGTGCAATTAAATCCCAACATGCGAGGAGAATCCCAAAATTCTCTCTCATCTGTGTCGAGGGCTGTGTACACATTTTCCGGAATAGGCAGCAGACAGCAATGTACTGTCGGCTTGATAGGGTGGCGACCACGTTGGGAAAGGAATGGTTGGAGTGAATCCACCTCCTCCATGTCATACTGCACAGCCGCAACTGCGTCTCGATTCGTGTCTGACGAGAGTCGTAAAAAGAGCATTTCGCACAGATTCTTGTCGAACCACTTCCACCCACTGATGTTGCGATTGAGTGCCTCACGCTAACGACGACTTCGCAGTATCCACCTCCAATGCGGAATTGCCTTGCACACATTCATGAAGTCGGGAACATTTAGAAAGTGGCATATGTGTGGTGCCAATTCGGGTGGCAGTTGGGTGATCTTGCGATGTGAAGCCTCATCCTCGGCCTAAATGTCAAAGAAAGTGCATGTTGGTTGGTGGCATGAGAAATGTAGAGGTGAGGGTATTGAAATGAAGTGAGGATACGTGAAGATGGTGTGGAAGAAATGTCGGTAAGTGAAGGGAGTAGAGATAACCGAAACTCAGCATTGTCGTGAAGGTCGGAAGCGTAGAATGACTGCGTGACGCAGACGTCGAGATTAATATAGCTTCCGTTAGAGGGAGGGAGAGAGGGAGGGAGGAAGGAAGGGAGGGAAGGGGAGATCGAGGGCGATGGCAGTCATTTGGCTGACCTCACTGACGTGTTCGCGCATTGGTTGTCACGTCGTCGTGGTCGTGGTCGCCTACCCCTTTGGCAGTCACGCCATCAACACGTCTGTCACATAATGCCTTGTCCATTGACAAATAATGCGAAGGTGAGAGGTGGTGAGACACCACACAGTCCTCGCGTCACAGTAATTGCTTGCAACGACAATGGCATCATCCACACCGTTGTCCACTTGGTACTTCGCGGTAGTAGTAGCAGTAGACACCCACCTCATCTAATGGCAAAGCATTTCTGCCTTTCTCAAGCCAAAGTCACAATGGCACTTGTGCGGTCTACCCTTGCTTCACTCGCTCACTCACTCACTCACTCAATCGCCCATGCTGTAAATCCACGAGTCCTTCTCTGCGTTTGTTGCAAAATGTTGGCCATATTAGCCCAGTGAGTAGCCCTGCCCGTCGAATGGAAAAGGGCACACACACACGCAACTCATCAGCCGGTGATCGAATTTGTTTGTTTCTCGCTCCTGTATTTGGTGATACCTGTGTTGACGTCTTGAAGGTTCTAGCAAAGTTGAACTGGAAAATGTCTTTGAAATGTTCGAAGAAGGGGAGTTGGTTCTTAGTCCTGCTACATCCTCGTGCGGCGATTGTCCCTCTACTTAATATGCTGAGTTGAGTTGCGCTGCTCAATAAAATGTGATTAGATATGCCCCTACCATTTCGCAAGTTCCTTCCATAGCCAGAGTAATTGTTATTAGCTGTGAATAAGCGCGTAAATGGCAACATATGTTTAAGATTATGGCAGACGCTTTCTTAAGGCCCCTGAAAGTGTGAAGGGAAGTGTGGTACATGGCCGTCCATCGCGCCATCCCGTGATGCTGCTAATGCGACACGATCAGTGGATGTGCATGCATGACTGTGGACGTGAATGCCCGCGTGTGTGCCTGTCGCAATATCTCTTCTCCTGCCTTCCTGCGATCGCCCACTATCTAGCCAGCATTGTCAGATAGACCCCTCAACACCGTTCATGCAACGTGCACGTCGAGACTCCGATCGCCTCCTTACAGATGACGAGTGATCTAATCAGACGGGACACGATTGGACAGTGGTTACTAAGTCTGGATGTAGCTTTGATTGTTCTACCATTGTAGGTGTTCCACAGGGAATAGATTAATGACCAACCTTCGCGCATATTGGTGCTGCAGCTGCTGCTCCAATCTATGTGCATGCCTATGAACGTGTCTGTGGCGCAGTACGTCTACTCCTCTCGCCGTGGATTGTGCTGCCATCTCCGTAGCATGATCAGGAAGGTGCAGGTAAAAGTATTCTCCTACGTCTACTGTCTTCCGCTCTGTGTCTGCACCTCCAAGGTGGTCGGCCCAATTAGGTAGATGTGCTGTGTTCCCATTGCCTCTGGATGTCTTTCAACAGAGTATGAGGGAAGTGGTGAGATGCGATGTAATAAAATAATAATTAAAATTAAAGTTGTTTAGAAATGTGGGCATCCCAGTTCTGCTCGGTGGCTTGGCATACGGACCATATAAGTAGCCTCTTGATCCACTTTTACGTCAACAACGATTTTCGCCAAACTGCCGTGACCTTTGGCGACCTTGGAATGGACATGGTTTTGCGTGTTGTGCATTACAAATTATCTTACGTTTTATTATTTTTCAAGGTAAGAGAAATTGCTAACTTTTTTGGTAAACAATGTTCACTTATGATTACTTTGATTAAAGATGTCAAGGTAAGTTGACTTACAGGAGACCTTAAGTGTGACCAAAAAAGTTGGCAATCAACATCAAACATAACGTGGTCTAGAAATAGCCTTAGTTAACGAAGATTATAGGTCACTTTTACGGGTCTGAATTTAAGCGTAGGAATCAATTCAAATTAGGAAGACATGTTTGATGCATGCAAAGTTAATCACCTCGTCCTTTTCATTTTTTGGCAAACCGCCATCATTTTCACCATAGTTGAAGGCTCTCGGTTGCGCGATCCTCTAAACGCGGCTGGTCAAATACGCAAATGAGAAAGGCGTTAAATCGCAATGGTCAACTATTTCCAGATTCATTTCCTACCAAAATTGCTTCCATTTAATATGCTTAAGTAACGGTGTTTTTAACCATCTGTAGAAGTAGGAAATGTATTTGCAATAATTTTGTATAGTGGTCCCTATTTAAAGCCTCAATACCGGTCTGACTGCAAGATAGCATACCGTTTGCTTTTTAACTGCGCAAAGAGATGGATTTCTCACTGGAAATGGATGTTTGAGGAGGCTGCCTGTGTTCTTTTAGGTGACATCGAAGCGGTGGCACGTGTCAAAGTCAGCGCGAGAATTGATAGCGACAGTTAGTGGTGTGAAATGCTGTAGCTGAGTCTTAATGAACCAAGTGATACGGCAAAAGTCCATCATTCCCACTCTCCCTTATGTGGCTGTGATCATAGTATAACCAACTTTCGCAAAACACCGGAATTAGTATATCCTCTTATAATGTTTTCACGTTTATCCGTGGCTGTTTATTTGCAGAAAGTGCGAATGCAGATGCACGTCTAGTGCCTCAGACGGCGCAAGTAATTTCTTCTATCGACATGGCTAAATAAAATGACAGAGCTTTTGAACTTTAATGGTCCAAGTCGTTAATTATTCATCCCTTATATCGTCTAATGGCAAAATCCTTCAATGTCTTTTTTGAAGAAACTAAGATCAACATTTGACATGCTTTCTCATCGAAGTAATTCGCAACTTTGTAACATACTGGATCACCGCTTTTTGCAAGGTGCATGGACAACTGCAATATCACAATGTTGTGTACGCATATCTCCCGAATCCCGTGGAAGGCAACAGGTTGGCAGGTAAATGCCTCTAGTGCCCGATGTGATGAGTTTGAAGTAGGCGTGGTCAGCGTGTGCGCGACTGATGGTTATGAAGCACGGGTATTAGGGACTGAGCATTCGTCAGAGTGATTTCATTCATGCGTAGCTATGATATCTGATTGGCCTTCATCATTAAGCCATTTTGAAGCTGCTGCGAATGACGTAGGTTGGTCGGAAATCGAGTCTGTCTAGGATCAGGGAAAGCCGCCAGGATCTCTTGTTCAGGGTGTCGAACATCTATTTCCATACAGGTTTCTCAGTCACTTGCGCAACTCTCGGGTAAGTGTTTACACTGATGATGCTGTAAGAACTAAGGATTAGACGAAGCATACGCGATGGCCTTCACATGGTTTCTGATGATGCACACACATGTCCACAATCACACTTACACACACACACCTACACCGCTTGCCTTGATTACTTCTTTTCCCAACAGCTAAATGCATGCGACAAAGGCTCGAAGTGCACACTTGTACTAAGCCTATCAATTGTTAGGCAACCAGTGGGACATTACTGCATTTACCACCCGTCGTCCAGTATGGATTAAACTGGTCAGACACCGAACATTTTTAACTGCTTAAACCTCTTTTTATCGAGATGTTCCGTTTGCCAAGAGATAACTTGAACTACTACGAAATTGAAGGTAAAACACATAAGTAAGGTATTAAGCCCCAAATTTATAGCAAAAGCTCTGCTAGTTTACTTCCACACCAACGGCTTCTAAGTCAAACTTTTTCTCACAAACAGCACTCGCCTTTAAGAAACCCAAACGTAGTCTAACTATAATTTTAAAGCAAGGTTTCGCATTCAACGGCGCTTGTTTTACCAGGTATTGGTCTTGAAACATCGTCAGAAGCCTTGTTTTACTTTCGAAGAAGAAAAATGCCCTGAGCACTTCTAATCAAAGCATCAATGCACTATGGACACACCCATGAATGAAGAACTCCTGTTTCGTAAAGAAACAAGATCGTCGTCGTCGTCATCATCATCTGCATCAACAAATGCAACCTCATTTCTTTGGCGTAGGTGCCAGGTGTAAATGCGAATTCGGTGATTTAATTCAATAACTGCCTTTATGGTGTCGACTGAGAGATGTGCAAGAACTAATGATCTTTACATTTGACATTAAAAGGATAAAATCTTTGGCAAAAATGAGCCTTGGTAAGCCTCTTTGCTATGAGTTTTGTGCCGCTGTGTGCAAATCTCCGTTTAGCTGTGTTTTCAATTAAATGCAATGCGGTTGTTATCTTGGTCCTATCTTAGGCCTTACTTCTTGAGTCAATCACCATCTAACAACAAGTCAAAGGGCTGCAAAAGTGGAAGCATACGAGGCGTCGCTATGCAGCTGCTAAGAAGCAGATATGATGCGATAGTGTAAGCAAGGTGAGGTGGGATGGGGAGGGCTGGGTCAGTGTGTAGTTAAGGTAACTATAAGTACTGGTGCGGTCTTGCTGCTGTTCATTGCAGATTCATTCCGTCCTGTAGATGCTCACAAGATGCTGCCACTCATGTGCATTTCGATGCATGCATATGTACTAGGTTACTTAGACTCCTAACTGCATCCAACCACCCTGAAACACCAGTTGCACCCATAAAGATTTTCAATTTGCCCCCTTTATGAATTTAAACAGGGTGCAAAACGCTACAATGTTTTTGTAAAATTCCATGCTAAATTGTCTGGTTCGTACAGTACCACTTTCATTTCTTTAAAGTCACAGACTACTATGTATTCACATCCATCTCAGAATAATTTGAAATGAATAAGAGTTGAAATCTCGAGTCTTTATGGGGTTCAGGAGAGCTGTTGGCTGCATCATAATACGCACATTGGAATAGCAATTGAAGCAAGATCTGCAAGTATGCTTCCCTTCCGTGTGCTAATGCATTAGCGCAATACGGATAGATTGCTCGAATTTGGTTAGCACGCCGTCACAATGCATGGAGGACGACTGGAGTCTTTGGGGCACGCTTAATGCAAATGGCAGGCGGATGAGATTTGCTGCTCTCGGCATCCAATCGGCACGAGGTATTACAGATAATCGTCTCTTATGAAGTGTTTTATGCCCTGCATTAGGTTGGTAGCAGTGCCAGGAAAGGTACAAAATAAAAGGTCCTAGATTTCCAGATTTTGTTCATAAGTGCATGATCCACCCGTGAGATCAGTCATGGTATCTTGGGCTGGTTCGATGGTTTGCGTGGACCATGCGGTGTATTTCCAAGCAATAACTATGGCAGTCATTCAAAATGTAAGTTAGTTAATTTCACTTAAAGTGGTTGTTTATTTGGGTTGCTCACCAACATTCGTGGACATGGAAGCATTCCGCTAGTAGCCAAAGATTTGCCTCGGCTGAATCAAATTGTCAACATAGAAGCGGCTAACTAAGTGGAGTTGTGAAGATGAGACCTCATTAGGTACTGGCAGCGGTCGTATTGCATATGTGGGTAAATCAATTGTATTCATGATTAGTATGTCATGATATTTGTGGTGGTAAAAGATGGTTAAAGAAGGAGAAACTATTGACTAAATCAAGGACAAATAAAATAATAAGTTATAGAGAGGGATAAGCGGATGGATGGAGACGGAATGGATGAATGGATGAGTCTGTTAATGATCTATGAGGGCCGTGCAAATCATAACTGGGATCGCGAGGAAGGTAAATATCGTTATCTGTTTTGCTGCACTCAAATGTACGCAGATTTCCACCCAAATGAACCGCCATAACAGCATGGCAATAACCTGATTAAGCACTTAGTGTGACGAAATTGAAGATCTCTAAAGGCATTAGAATCACGCAAATGACGCTTTATGGTGAAGATGACGTGACGTCAGTGAATCTCCTCTGCAGGGACGAGCCAAGTAGTCACGAACGAGACGTGGTCACTTCGACATGACGCACTGCGTCCCATTGGTGGCGTCAGAACGAACTTATATCACTCACGGCTAAAAGTAAGCCTGCAGTATCTGCTTATCTCTCTGCCGAACCGGCCTCGAAAGCTCGTCTGTCAGCGTCATTTTCAACTTCTCTTACATAACCACATCAGACATCGCTATGGCGTTAGTCCTGGTAATCAAGAGAACAATGAGTTTGGTAGCATCGAAAGATCCAGAACCAGGACCTCAACGCATGTGGCCTTGTAATGGACGTTGTGAATTCAACTGGCATCATACGTTCCTTCACGTAGCGTGCGATCTATGCTAAAGAGCACCCGTGTCTGACCTTAGTTGAATATGCTGCTTCTTCTGGCGTTGACTTCACTCACATCATCCACATGAGCGGCGTTGGTTTTGCAAGCACATGTTCACTTACTTAATGATAGGTTTGATGGAACGCTTGCAACGTGTTGCAACCACCTACCCCACACTAATGCTAACACGCAGATTCTTTTCATATCGTTTAGTCGGAATGTTGTGCAAGAACGACGCATATTTACATTCCATTGTTTGAGGATTAGAAAAGCAGTAATCAAAGGTGGGACCTCATGTTCATACTTCTGCTTGAAATCCTTTTAATCTACTTCTCGGCTATTTCATGCATGAACTAGCAATTTCCGCAAAGTCCTTAACGAAACGCCTACAGTGCTTTGCCATACTGAGAATACTGTGAGGCACCGTCTAATTTGTATCTGCTGGCCAAGTACCTGCTTGTTTTTTATGGCGTCGGTGACCGCCATCCCATTCGACGGGACTGCATGCCCCAAAATAGACGAGAAGGGAGTAATTTGAGTATGCTGTCTGTTTCGTGTCTCGCAGATGATCCAGCACCGATTTTAGATTGGCACTGAGCTCATTCATCAAGAATGACTTAAAAGATGTGCTTTAGTTTCCTACTATAAGGCAGAGTCGGGATATGGTATTGAATGCTTCGAAGTGGCCGATGAAGAGTGAGCCCAAGCCGACAGTAGGGTGGATTCTGTGGCATCACCGCCATCCTGCTGCCTGCTAAGTGGTAAGTGAGATAAGGCTTTCGTCTGATGAACAAAAGAGATGTATTCGAACAAACGGCAAGAAGAACAATAACAAGGGCGAAATTTGGGCTGCCAAAGAAGCCAAGAAGCTGTCTGACACAAAGCACCTCAGACGACGAATGTTCATGTGGAAGCAGAGGAAGTGGGACAGAATGTCAGGGTGGGCAGTGTGGGCGGAGAGGGAACTCGCAAGCAGTCGCATCTGATGTGAAGTTTGATAGATTGCAATGAATACTGCAAGTCGTCGCTGACGGCGACGAAATAGAAGGAGCCGACGCATCAGCAGCAGTCGTCTACGGCACGACCAAAGGTCCGGATGAATGCGAATGGGAGGAAGCGGAGGGGTGAGATGTGAATACGAAAGGAGGAAGGGAGGCGGTGATTGACAAGCAGCTACTCGAGGAAGAAGAAGAAGAAGAAGAAGAAGAAGGAGACGAAGAAGAAGGGAGAAAGGAAGGAAGGAGTGAAGGGAGGAGGGAAGGAGGGAAGGCGGGGAGGGAGGGAGGGGGGAAGGGAGGCAGGCTGCAATAATGAAATGCAAATTTGGCAGCGACATGGCGATGACAGAGTCAGACGTTACCCATCCTCTTCAAATGAGGGAAGTGTATTGCACCCTCTGCCTCTCTTACTTCTGACAGTAATCAAAGATGACTATATGGCAAATCCTGCATTTAAGAAAAAGGTAGGTTCAGATCTTGCAGCTGAAGTGACGCGGAAATCGATGGTTTGTTAATCCAGTCAGCAATCTTCAGTGGATAGCGGGTAAATCTTGGAAAAAAAGGAATCATCCACTGTTAAGCATACGAAGAAGTAACAGGGAGTGACACGCAATCTAAATCAAATCGCGAATCCAGATTTGGTTCATTTGTTGCCCCCGGAGACTGAATGGGCGCGCTCTGCAATCACATGTTACCTCGTCCAATGAAACTCCATTAAAAGTGGATACTTAACGGTTTTTCAGGTGGAAAAAAACAGGTTGGCAAGCAACTGGGGACCCACGATTCAAAGCCTACCGGGACTTGCCTGCTAATATACAATAATTGAGTGCCAAATTCAAAGTCGCGTGGAGATCACACCTGCTAATATACAATAATTGAGCGCCAAATCCAAAGTCGCTTGGAGATCACACCTGCTAATATACAATAATTGAGCGCCAAATTCAACGTCGCTTGGAGATCACACCTGCTAATATACAATAATTGAGCGCCAAATTCGAAGACGAGTGGAGATCGATCCTGCTAATATACAACAATTGGGCGCCAAATTCAAAGTGGCGTGGAGATCACACCTGCTAATACACAATAATTGAGCGCCAAATTCAAAGTCGCGTGGAGATCACACCTGCTAATATACAATAATTGAGCGCCAAATCCAAAGTCGCGTGGAGATCACACCTGCTAATATACAATAATTGAGCGCCAAATTCAAAGTCGCGTGGAGATCACACCTGCAAATATGCAATAAATGAGCGCCAAATACAAAGTCGCGTGGAGATCACACCTGCTAATGTACAATAATTGAGCGCCAAATTCAAAGTCGCGTAGAGATCACACCTGCTAATATACAAAAATTAAGCGCCAAATCCAAAGTGGCGTGGAGATCACACCTGCTAATATACAAAAATTAAGCGCCAAATTCAAAGTCGCGTGGAGATCACACCTGCTAATATACAATAATTGAGCGCCAAATTCGAAGTCGCGTGGAGATCCATCCTGCTAATATACAAAAATTGGGCGCCAAATTCAAAGACGCGTGGAGGTCACACCTGCTAATATACAATAATTGAGCGCCAAATTCGAAGTCGAGTGGAGATCCATCCTGCTAATATACAAAAATTGGGCGCCAAATTCAAAGTCGCGTGGAGATCACACCTGCTAATATACAATAATTAAGCGCCAAATTCAAAGTCGCGTGGAGATCGATCCTGCTAATATACAATAATTGAGCGCCAAATTCAAAGTCGCGTGGAGATCACACCTGCTAATATACAATAATTGAGCGCCAAATTCAAAGTCGCGTGGAGATCACACCTGCTAATATACAATAATTGAGCGCCAAATTCAAAGTCGCGTGGAGATCACACCTGCAAATATACAATAATTGAGCGCCAAAATCAAAGTCGCGTGGAGATCCATCCTGCTAATATACAATAATTGAGCGCCAAATACAAAGTCGCGTGGAGATCACACCTGCTAATATACAATAATTGAGCGCCAAATTCAAAGTCGCGTGGAGATCACACCTGCTAATATACAATAATTGAGCGCCAAATTCAAAGTCGCGTGGAGATCACACCTGCTAATATACAATAATTGAGCGCCAAATTCAAAGTCGCGTGGAG